>MU740074.1:368428-383954 GCA_026770625.1 Nicotiana glauca
TAAACGCCACTAAGATGTATTTTCTATTCATTATGTTTAATAGCTGTTTAATAATAGGATTTGGGGTTGTTGGCTGGCCTTGTCTTCACGAGAGGCGCCATCACGACCGGGTATGGAATTTGGGTCGTGACAACTTCAAAGGTAGCTGGGATGATCATCTGCCGCTTATTGAGTTCACATATAATAATAGGTATCATTCTAGTATTTAGATGGTTCCATACGAAGCTCTTCACGGATGGAAGTTTAGGTCACCTATAGGGTTGTTAGATGTTGGGGAAACTACGTTAGTAGGGCCAGAATCGATAAAACAGGTAATCGAGAAAATTATGCTTATACAGGAAAGGCTGTAAGCAACGCATATCTGTCAGAAGTCTTATACGAATAATCAACCGCGAGACTTGGAATTTTAGGTTGACGATAATGTATTCCTAAAGGTATCAATGATTAAAGTGGTTATGAGGTTCGGAAAAAGGGGAAAACTTAGCCCTCGGTACATTGAACCATAGTATCATACACAAGGTAGGCCTGGTAGCATATGAGTTAGACTTGCCTTCGGACTTGGAGTCTGTACATCTAGTCCTTCATGTGTCCATGATCCGTAAATGTATCAGAGATCCTTCCAGATTTGTGTCAGTTGACGACATTCAAGTCATAGAGCAGCTATCATACGAAGAAACTCCCATTTCCATATTAGATAGATAGGTTCGGCGATTGACAACTAAAGATGTAACTTCGATGAAAGTATTTTGGAGAAACAACAATGTGAATAAATAACTTGGGAGGCCGAGGAATACATGAAGTCTAGATATCCCTACTTATTTTCTCCTCCAGAGAAGGGTCCAACTGAGACGTCATAACCTTAAGGTACGTGTATGGATTCTTGTGTTAGTTATTGTCATTGGTCGTGTGAGATCATTGTTGTTATTGATGATTATGGTCCTATATGGCATTGAATTATTGAGTTTCTATAGGAACTGTTGGTAGTAGTGTTGTTACAAAGGCGGGGAGTTAAACATTCGAGGATGAATGTCTCTAAGGGTCCAATAATGTTACATCTCGCGTTTCTCATACGTTAAAGTTTTGTCTTCAGTTAATTGACATAGACTCGGGGATGAGAATATCTTGAGGTTAGCATATTTATGCTATTTATAACAAGCGATAAGTAAGTGCCATGAAGGATGAAGGGTACACGAATTAAAGAAAATGATTCTCATTGAAGGTTGTCGATTTGGGATAAAATACGGTCCAATCTATAATACCCGATATTTATGGACTGGTACCATACAAGGTACCATATGACCGTGATAGTATGATGTATAAAGTACATTAAAAATAAGTAGAATTTTAAGTAATGTTAGACAATTCTTAATTATGCGGGTAATTGGTTAATTACCGAGTAACATTACCTAATTACCTAATAAGTGGATAAAGATTAACTTTTCCCACCTCACCCCCACGTGGCAGCAAGGAGCTAACCAAAAAAATGACTAAGGGTCATTTGGGGATTAGGTGGAAAACTAATGTAAAAGTTTTACACATTCATTCTGATAAGTTTCAAGACATTAGACATTACACATTCATTCTCAAGACATTAGCATTCTGATAAGTTTCAAGACATTAGACATTACACATTCATTCTCAAGACATTAGGTGGCAAACTAATGGCAAACTAATGTTGGCCATTACTGTTAAGTTTTCAATTTTTTCATCTTCTAACACTTAAGTCAGATTCTAAATCCTACATTAAGCAACATAATTCCTAAGGGAGTACAGTGCTACCTTTTCCAAGAATATCATATGAATTTTTTTCATATTCCAGGTACGTTAAGGCTATCCCTTCTTTCTTTTTGGCATGATCCAAATTGTACAGAAGAAACGAGCAAACACACAGTTTTCATAAATGACTTTATTCATAGAAATACTAGGGGTCTCTGTGTTCTTGATTCCCCACGTGACATATTTGTTAACCGTAAAAATGATAATAACAATTAAATTTGATTATGAGGTTCTAAAAATACGTGATCTATTTTTATGCTAGTCGTTAAGCAATGGATGCTAAGTAAAAGGTTAGAAATCAGGATTATAGCTTAGAAATGGTAATATAGTCGAACCAAACAGTTGAGATCGGGGGTCTCAAGCCGTCGATTGTGAGGCCTCGGGTCGAGCTGGATGACTGATTCGCGGCAATCGAGAGGGAGATAACAGTTATGAGAGCTATGATGATGGCCCTTTATAATCAATGATAAGTAATAAATAAATAACAACAAGTAAAACACAATGAATATAAGCAATAAATGAAGTAGTAAGATCAAGAAAATATGTTAGAGAGCAGAGAGAATATTCTTGTGTATTTAGTATTGAGCATCATATCTTTACAAAGTGACCAGGATCCCCTTTATATATGAGGGGAAAACCCTGTTGATACCCAATTTTCCCCTATTTATTTTCTATACTCAAAATATCCTCAAAATAGCATGTACATGCATATATAAGTAGGCCCAAGAATTTTTGACATTTTTCTAATTTTTTAAAGCATTTAAAATCATTTTATTATTTGTTTTAACAGTACAAAATTTGATAATTATTCCCAAAAAACTATCATTTTGGTGAGTTATTTATTTCCATCATCATATTTACATTGCAATATAATTAAGGTAATTTTTTTGCATATTTTTGATAAATCTATTTGATATTTTAAGCTAAAATTGCATAAAATTGCAATTATAGCCTATATTGCGATTAATAGCATCTTACAATTATAAAATTGCTCTCAGTATTTTTAAATTAACACCTATATATTATTAACCATTTTAATGCTTTCAATTTATTTTTAAAATTATTTTATTGTTTTTTATAAATTAAAAGGGGGAAAATTGGCTATTTAACGTATAGCCCATTTACATTTCAATTATAGCCACATTATAGCGCCAATGTGATTCAATTAAACCAACCCATTCCCATTTGGACCCAACCCGCAACCCAATTCAAAACGACATGTTCGATCCCTACTATTAATCCAGACCGTTGATCATTTTGATCAACGACCATAAATCATCCTTATCTTTTTTAACTTCAAGTGACTAACCTTAACCCCTCATTTCCCATCTCCCAGCCACCTCTGAATCCCTCTTCTCTCAGTTCTCTCTCAACTCCCCCTCAAACCCAGTCGCCTTCTACCATCTCCACCCTTAAATTCACCGGAGTCCATGGCTTCTCAGGCTATGGACAACCTATACTCACCTCATATGGCTCATACATGCCCGATGCTCAAAGGTTCGAGGCAAAACTATGAGGGTCTTCACTCAGACCTTCACCGATTCGAGGATTCCGTCCACCTCCGGCCTTGCTCCGGTGGCTCTTGGTCTTCTGAGCCTGTTTCTGACCTTATTCGACTTAGATAGGACCTTTTCCAAGCCTTTCTCTCTCTAGAGTTCTTCTAAAACCCTAACTATTTGAGGTTTTCTCCGATTTTTTAGATCTGTTGTGTATCCATGCTTTATTTTAGTTTTTGAAGGATTTCCCCAACTTTTCTTTCGAAAATTACTTTCAAAGGTTACTTCTTCCCAATTTAGGGTTTTCTGAAAATTTTCAAAATGTTTCTCTGACTTTTTCTTTGCTTTTCTCTATGTGTATTTGTTTGTTCTTATGTTTTCTTTCCTACCACGCATGTTCTTCTACCGTATTCTTATGTTTTCCCTTTATCACACATGTTCTTCTACTATGTTCCGTTCTTTCTTCTATTGTGTTTTCTATGCTATGTTCTCACATGCTTCCCCACTATGTTCTGCTATTTTTCTGATATTCTTTGCCTATTGTATCCTTCTACCATGTGCTTAATTATTCACTATTTTCTCTTCTGCTTTACCTATTTTAAGTTTCTTCTGAAAGACCTGTTTAAAGCATGTTTTCTTCTACTCTCATTATGCTTCGAATCAGTTTCTTCACTCTGTTTGCTTTGAACTTTCTACTGTACTTGTTTGTTTTCTCATAAGTCTGTGAAGGAGATATCTGAGCTTGTTTCAACTACTTTCCTCTTCGCCTCTTTATTCGGTTAAAGGCGGAAACCCTAGAATTTGGCGGTTCTGCCAAGGTTTAATCCTGTGATTAAACTAGTGTTTATAGAACCCTTGACTCTTTCAGACTAAGTTCTGAGTCTCTAAACTAGGTTCGAACTTCTTTGTTTGTATACAATTTTGATTCTCCTACACTAGACTCTTTTGTTGAATAGCATGATAAATTCTTTCGTGTTTAAGCATGCCTGTGTGCTTTATATATGTGCTGAATCCTTCTTTAAAAGGTTTTCAAACCTATGATTGAATCAGAATCCTTTTTTTTAGGTTAATTGATTGTTACTGATCTTCCTTAAGTAAAATCTTTTCTTCACCTTTGCTGACTGGGTTCATTCATATAAAATCTTTGACTTCTGATTTGACGGTTGTTAACTGATTCCTTTGCCTTGTTTGCACGAACCATGTATTGTCAAGACCTTGTCCTTAAATAGACCTTTATGTACTTACCCCTATTATACTACCTTACACAAAAATGTTTGATTAATTTAGTTCCTTAATTACTTTTACCGTTTGAAATCAGAATCCCTTAATTAAAGGGAAACCTTGTGTAATTGATTGACAATCGATTTTCAAACTATTCTCTTACCTTATTTCTGCTTGCCTTCTACACTATAAAAAGCATGGCCTCTTTTTCATAAACATTTTCAATACACAACTTAATACGCTTCAGACTTAACACTTATAATTCTTACCACCTCTCTGAACTTTCTTGTCTGCACTCCGGCTTTCACAAGACTACTGCTTTCTTTTGCTTGTCTCTTTTAAATCTGGTATGTGTTAATTCAACTCCTAGTATCATACCAATGTGTTTGCTTATAATTTTTATATCTGTGTTTTACTTCCTGCAAAGATTGACATGCTCATATGCTACTGTTTGCTTTACTTGTAAACATTTGCTCCCTATCCCATTACCCTCTATATGTTTATAAGTGGGGTGTGCCGACACTTTAAATTGCTGGGCATGACCACCGGCTTACTATTTCCCTTCCCTGCATTTACACTTACTCCTAGCCTCTAAGTTCTGCCCTCTTTCTATGAGCCTTGCATTGGGACCTTGAGTCCTCCTGAACTTGGACATTTGATGGTTGGCCCTTCCACACTGCACTATAAATTAATTCTGCAAGGATATTTGGGGTGTAAGCATTGCCTGGAGTTCTTGAAGCTCCTTGGATGTAGATGTAATCACTAATGCAAATTTTACTTTCTTTCTGATTCATTCGGTCTGTAATAATTTTGTAATAACTGCTGGGGTGTTACTAAAAGGGAGGGTCAATCATGTATGCAAAAAGAGGTTGATACCATGACCATAAGGAAATACTGCTTTTAAAATTCTGCATTTTCGTATAGTTAACCACTGAAATTCTGCATTTCACATAGAAATCATGTCTATAGGATATTTACTCTTTCAAATTCTGCATTTCACATAGAAATCATGTTCATAGGATTATTACTTTCAAACTCATCATTTTCACGTAGATACCATGTTTATAGGATATTTACTCTTTCAAATTCTGCATTTCACATAGAAATCATGTTCATAGGATTATTACTTTCAAACTCTGCATTTTCATATAGATACCATGCTCATAGGTTTTCTGTACTTCATATAAATACCATGTCCATAAGTCATTACAAAAATTCTGCATATCATATAGATAATATGCCTATAGGACCCCTGCACTCTTACAAACGTCCTAAATCAATCATGCGTAGAAAAGCATGCCTATATGGATAACTAAATGAATCTGAATCGTCCGCTCCCTCCTAAGTATAAAATCAGTAGTAATTTTGTTTAACACTCGCAGAACTTATGACATTGTAACTGATAATTCCTTTTCTGCAATCAGTTTATGCCTTTGTCTCTGAACTAATAGATATCATGCCTATAGGTCCCATTTCACACATAGGCAAACTGTCAGGTAATTAATCAACTGTGTCAGTCTTTGACAACTACATCTAAGCAAGGCTAATTTGGACTCCCTATCTAGGAAATATGTGGTAAATCAACATATCCTATGCCTTAATTTAATTTAGACCAAACCAGTATGTGTAAGACATGCTAAACTATATGCTTCTCTTCAATTTTAGGAGGTTTATTTGAGCCATATCTGCTTGCCTGCTCTCCAAAACTTGCTGTATATGTTTTGAATGTCGCCTTAGAATTTTATACTTTGAAACTCTCAAAATTCCCCAAACTCCCTCTCCTTTAGGATTAGTAGTCCTATATGCCTCCGGGACTGATAGGATTGGGACGGGTAATAGCATGCAACAAGTAATGATATTATTCCGCGCTTAATATCTTAACGGGGTGGGAAGGGTATATATTGTTATGATGAACGGTGTGCTAATATCACGTGCGACCCCTCTTCTGAGGAGTGATTACTGGATATTGCATTGATGTGATCCACATTGATTATAAACCTAAGACTCCCCTCCCTTTATGTGTTTTCTTACTTGTTTTCCCTATAAGTTATTCAAATTTTTTTCACAAAAATTATGCCTTATCCTTTTTCTCAAATGAGTTTAAACTTGTGTGCAAGACCCTTTATTTGAGCCCTAATTGCTTATCTATAATGTCACAATTATAACATGGCCTGGAACCACACTAGTGGATCTTGAGGGGTGCCAAACACATTCCCCTCGAGATAATTTCTAGCCCTTACCCGAACTCTGGTTTTCCAACTCAAAACCCTTAGTGTCCTAATGCACTTAATCATTAAGTGGCGACTCTTCAAATCTCAAAACCCAAATCCCACACGGGAATAGAGTTGTGTTCCCAAATGTCGTAAAACTGATTTCGCGAGAAAAAGGGGGCGTCGACAGCATGGCGACTCTGCTGGGGATTCTTTAGGCTTTTACCACTTCATGTTATATGTGACTTTATTTCTCTTTTTTTTTATCTTTTATTGCTTTATTTAATATCTTTATTCTAAACTGACTTGGCTTTTTGTTTCTCCTTTTTTTTTCTCTTTAATGCTCTCTTTTACTGCTTTCCTTTAATATTGTTGTAATTGTTGACCAATCATTGTAATCAGTATGAACGTGAAAACACTTCATTTTTGTAATTGCATCTTCAACATCATATTTCACTCGTGGCAAACAAATACCATAGCAATGCTTAATGGGTGGTTGCGCTCTTCCGATATTATTACCCCCCTAAATTTGGCAAAGGCTTATTTGCGGTAAAAGCAGTCGATCAGCGGTGCAGTCGATGGTTCCGTGCCTTTCCCTCTTGAGTTGTCCGCTCAAGGGTACCGGTATAGCACCCCATAGAAACCTTATTCTATTTAATTGATCATGCATCACTGTCAAACTTAGTCGAGTCAGTTATGCTGTCCACATATTGACTCTTTAAGATAGCCTTGTCCAAAGTCCACTAGGTTCCCCTGGAACCCAAATGGACAACACCATATTCTGTGCACTTATTTGGAGAACTAAATTCCATTATGTTAATTATTGATTTAAATAGTCGAGTCCGGTGGGGTAAGGGACTAACACTTTATTTTGCAGAAATGAGGCACGAAATCCCCAGGTTCAACATGGTGACCAAAATTCACCCAAGGTTGCTAAGTTGGTGGGAGGACCTTCATTCCAGTGACCGGACTCTCGTCCATAAGTATTTGGGGAACTTACCCTCTCTTTTGGAAATTTAGTCGGACAACAAAATCATCGATGCTACGACCTTATTCTGGGACAGTGATAGATAAGTGTTTCGCTTTGGGGATCTTGAAATGACCCCATTGCTCGAACAAATAGGTGGGTTAGCCGGTATTCCTTGGGAGATTCTGGGTTGGCTCATGCCAGAAAACCGCAAGGGTAGGGGTTTCTTTAAAATGACGGGGTTGAAGAAAAACTCATATTTGACTTGTTTGAAGGACTCCTATATTCCTTTCGACTATCGGTACGAGAGGTACGGTCATAGCAAGTCCTACCGCACCTATCTAGATGAATTCGCTCTCACATCATTGGGGCATATCCACAGGAGGGTGTTCGTCTTTATGTTCTGCTTCTTGGGAACAATAGTGTTTCCTATAAAGAAAGCTAGGATCCATACCAGACTAGCCATGGTCACCAAGACACTAATGGAGGGGATTCGAGGGCAGCCCTTCCGCATAGTGCCCATGATTGTTGCTAAGATCTACCGAGCTTTGGAGAACTGTCAACGAGGGGCCAGTCACTTTAAGGGTTGCAACTTACTACTCCAACTCTGGCTTATAGAACATCTCCAAAAGGGTCGATACCGTCAAGAGCTTTTACGAAGGCCGTGGAATGATCATATAGCCTTTCACCATCCCAAGAGAATGAACTATATGCCTGACATGTTTGCTCAGCCGGAGGATGCTCGAGGATGGGTAGAGTTGTTTGAAAAATTGAAAGAAGACAAGGTGCAGTGGATGTTCGAATGGTTCCCCACTTGAGAGTTCATCATCTGCTCTCGAGATGCTCTATTCCTTATACTCATTGGTCTAAGGGGAACTTATCCCTATGTCCCTCTTTGAGTTAAGAGGCAGGCAGGGAGAAAGCAAGTCGTACCAAAGGTCGAAAAGATGAGTCATTTTAGGGTTGATTTCCAAGACGATGATAGCCCATACAAATGTCAAGCTCAACACATGTGGAATATCAAGATCATCCTGGGATAGGATTCCATAGAGCCTGACAGATATCATGCCGGTTACGCTCCATACTATCCCAGTTGTCTAGAACAAAATCATGCTGGGGTAGGACAGCCCTGGTCTATTCGAGGTCACAGGGTCATCGACGAGAGGGCTGAAATACAGGTTAAATACAACCAGTTGCGCACCAGGATCAGGGAGTGCGAGAGTGAACATCAGGAAATTCAAGAAGCAAATCAAAAGTTGATTGAGGAATGGAAGGATATGGTTGTCAGCGCCAACAATTGTCTAGGACATTTGGAGCGAGGGTTGGTGGAGCAGGAAGGGAAATTCATCCGGAGGATCGAGAATTGCCAAAACGCCGAGGGATATGAAGGAGGACATTTGGCCTGGGCTTATCTACTGCTTGGACTGCGTGAGCTGGTGAAGCTGTTCGATGGAGCCAAAGATTCCAAGTCTGGGGAAGGTCCTTCTAGGACCAAATAGTTAGGAGTCTCTTTTCTTTTTTCGTTTTTGAATGTAACAAGGCCAATGGCCATTAGTGACATTTTTACTTTATGCAATTTTATTGTCGTTTTAGGGTTCATCTTATTTTTATTAATAAAATGAGGCATTTACCATTATAAGTTCTCTAAATTAACTTGTCGCTAGGCCTACCTCGGACACAAAGAGGCACCAAATTTAGGACACGATTTATATTCTTATACTATGTGTTTAAATATTGCAATATTTTTCTCGGAATTCGTACTAACTTTTTACCTTTTTGTTTTACTTTTATTTTTATTCCCCTACCCCAAAAGGTTAGTTCTTGCACTCTGGCCTCATCATCCTACTCCACAAGATCTAAGGGCCCTCCACCTCCTCCTCCTCCAAGTCCTATCAAAACCAAGAGCAAAGTAAAAATGGAAGATTTGAACAACGTCAGAAAGGAGAACTCAGTTGAAAGGGTAGAGGTTCCTCAGCGTATTCAGGTGCCCAAAGAAAGTGCCGCCCAGCTCGAACAGAAGTTACTGAAATTTCAAGAAGAACTAGACCAAGTTCGAAACTTGGCGAGCTTATCATTCTCCCTCGCTACTCCAGACGTCAAGTTTCCCAATGCTCAACACCCCATACCTCCACAGAACATCCCGAAGCCGTAGAAGCAACCCACTACTCATCAAAATTGCAACACATGTCACAACAACACTCCACTCCTCATCCCTGAACCATTAAATGATCATCCCCACCACATTTCCATCTATGTGGAAACCCTACCACAGTACACTCATCCCATTATAAACACACCAGAGCCTGATGAAAAAGACTCTCTCATCAAAAGCCTAGCTGTCGAGCTCAAGAAACTGACTAGCCGAGTCCACGGTATTGAAGGAAACAAAGGCATCAAAGGGCTAAATTATCAGAATCTTTGCATTCAGCCAGACATCGAACTTCTCGAGAGATACAAACCTCCTAAGTTCGAGATATTTGACGGCTCAGAGGATCCTAGAGTCCGCTTAAGGACATACTGTGATAAGCTAGTCGGCGTAGGAAGAGATGAAAAGATTCGCATGAAGCTCTTCATGAGAAGTTTGAAAGGTGATGCGCTATCTTGGTACATTAGCCAGGATCCCAAGAAGTGGACAAACTGGGTAGGAATGGGATCCAATTTCATGGGCAGGTTCAGATTCATTATAGAAAAAGTGCCAGATGTCTTTTACATTCAGAATCTGAAAAAGAAACTTACTAAGACATTCCGCGAGTATGCTACTCGATGGAGATTCGAGGCTGCTAAGGTCAGGCCGGCCTTAGAAGAAGAACAGATGAACAAATTTTTCGTCCGAGCTCAAGATCCACAGTATTATGAGAGGCTAATGCTGATAGAGGGATAGAAATTCTCTGACATCATCAATCTAGGAGAAAGGATTGAGGAAGGCATCAAAAGTGGTATGGTCACTAATTTCGAGGCACTGCAGGCTACCAACAAAGCCCTACAATCGGGTGGAACGTCCAAGAAAAAGGATGTGAATGCCATGATGGTCGCATAAAGAACCAAGTCCCCAGTAAAATACCAAGCCTACCTGGTACCCCCTCTCACATACCAGCCTATCCCCAATTACCAAGCACCTCCTCCCTCTTACCAAATTCCATTACCTGCTTACCAATCATCTCCATCCCCCATATATCAACCTACCTCACCTAGATATTCCCAACCTGCACTCGTCTACCAAGCCTATAATGCTTACTACCAATCACCTCCCGCCTGCCAAAACTTCCCCAGGCCACGCCCTAACTTCGACCGTAGACTTCCCAAACAATACACCTCCATTGCCGAGCCAATCGACCAACTATATGAAAGACTCAAAAAAGCCGGTTACGTCACCCCTCCCTGCTATAACTCCAGAAAACCCTTCCCAATGGGTCAATCCAAACAAAAGTTGTGCGTACAATTCCGACATGAAAGGGCACACCATTGATGAATGCCGATATCTGAAGGATAAAATCCAGGCTCTAATTTACAACAAAATCATCATGGAAAAGGAGCCTGCTCCTAATGTTCGCAACAATCCCTTGCCTGATCATAAGGGTGGGGTGTGCACGTGATTGAGGTAGAAGATGATTGGGACCCAAAAGGGTCGATTGGATTAATTGTCGAAGGTGACGAGCCCAAAAAACCAATAGTCACACTAAATCCAATTGTAGTCCAGATCCAGCCCTCTCGAGATGCTGATGTAAATATGTCCATACCTCTCGAGGTTGGACACCGTCATCCGCAAAGACCACAGAGCCAATTGAGGTAGAGTTTGGGTCTCCAAAGGCACCTGTGCCATTTGAAGTTGATGTGTTACCTCCCAAAACAAGGGTTCCCATTCCTGTAGCAATGTCAGCTACAACAACGTTCCAAACATAGGCCATTCCTTGGGATTACACCGCCGAGGAAAGAAGAAAGGAAAAAACTAGGTCTGGAGAAGTAATTGTAGCACATGGTATGATCAGGACTGGCATAATTTATACTCCGGAGCACTTAGTTGAATAAAGTAAGCAGGCCTCTGGACCGCCTATTGAAACTGGGCCTAATGATCTCTGGCGAAAGATATAGGCGAAAGAATACTCAATTGTGGACCAATTAAACAAAACACCATCGCAGATCTCCATTCTAGCTCTGCTGCAAAGCTCCAAGACACATAAGAATGCCCTGATGAAGATACTGATTAAAGCGTACGTACCCAGCAATATAACTGGAGGAGAGATGGCGAACATGGTCTGGAAGATATTGGAGAGTCATAAAATCACTTTCCACAAGGATGAGTTGCCCCATGAAGGTTTAAGCCACAACAAGGCATTGCACATCACTGTGCAATGCGAAGACTATTTCATCACCAGGACTTTGATCGATGGAGGGTCTAGCCTCAACATCTGTCCATTGGTGACCCTCAAAACATTGGGGAAAGGTCTTCATGAAATCAAGGATGGGGCTATCAACGTCAAAGCTTTTGATGGTTCCCAAAGGTTCACTACTGGGGAGATCAGTTTATGTCTGCAAATGGGACCAACTTGGTTCGATGTTGATTTTCAAGTAATAGACATCCCAGCATCATACAACTTACTACTAGGACGACCTTGGATCCATGCCACTGGAACTGTAGCATCAACTCTGCACCAGGTAGTGAAATTCGAATGGAATCACCAAGAGGTGATTATTCATGGTGACGGGAGTAACCCCATATACGGTCGCCAAACCATCCCAGCAATTGAAGGAAGAAGGAAACCAGGAGGAGAAACCTACCACCAAATTGAGCGAGTCAACGCCATGGACATAGATAAGTGGTGGGATAACAAGATAGAAAGTATCCTAAATTGGAGCGGGTATGAACCTGGTAAAGGGCTCGGCAAGAACCTCCAGGGAATCACCAATCCTATCAAACTGAAGAAGAATGGCACCACTTTCGGGTTAGGGTATGGATATACTTGGCAAGAATTCAAGAACTGGTCGCCACCATGGCGCGACCCTTACTACCCGCTGGAGCACCCAATACCCCACCTAGGTCAGAGGAAGATAAAACATTGGCAGAAATGAAGAAGCTATTCTTAGAATACGACGATATGGACTGTCACGTCATTCTCGAGGAGGAAGGGGAGGAAGGCCTTTCCATACAAGCTATGAGCCGAGGAGCGCGCCTTAACAATTGGTCCATCAGAACCACCCAGGTCTGGAAAGCTTCGGGGTAACAAGGCTGAACAAAGCACTATGCATTATTTTAGTTTTCATTAGTTGATGTCCCTTCAGTATTATCTTTAAATTTTGAAAAAGAGCTCCGATGTTTAAAACAATTTTGGGATTTATCAAAGTATGTCAGTTTTTTATAAACCGCGCTCTTATTGTTTTTCTCTGCCATTTACTTTATTTTACACATCATTACTGTTACTTATCTTGATGAACCGACGAATGTGACATGCGACGAGGTAACGCAACAAACGGATATGGACTCAGAAGAGGATGAGATACCAGAAAAGATCATTAAAGAGGTCGAGGACTTTGAGAATAGACCTAAGTCTAACCTGGACGAAATTGAGATCGTCAACCTGGGGAATATAGATAATGTCAAGGAAACGCGCATCAGTGTTCACTTGTCACCATCAAAAAAGGAAGAGTACACGGAATTCTTAAAAGAATATGAGGACATATTTGCCTGGTCATATAATAATATGACCGGTCTTAGTACATCTATTATAGCTCACAAACTGCCAACAGATCCGACATGTCCGCCGATAAAGCAGAAGCTCATATTCGGAACCACGGAATATAATAAAGAAAGGAGTTTTTCCACTTTAAGGACAATCGAAACGGGATTTATTTTTATTTAAGATTCAGAGTCGCCACTTGGGAGATTTATGGTATCCCAAGTCACCGGTTTAAATCCCGAATCGAGGAAGGGTTTGACTCTGTTTAACAGTCGCGAACCAGAAATCCGGGTAAGGAATTCTATTAACCCGGGAGAAGGTATTAGGCATTCCCGAGTTCCGTGGTTCTAGCACGGTCGCTCAACTGTTATATTAGGCTAAAATTTAATTTTTTTTATATATGTTACCCTACATGTGCAATTTTAGAATTAATTACCGCTTTTTATCAATTATTATTTATTTAAGAAAGTGAACGTCGTTTAAGAACATGTTTTCGGATCACGTCACATGAAATGCACTCGGATTCTCGACGCATTATTTTTCGGATTTGGATTTGGTTTGCATGAAATGCACACCCCGTATTAGAAAGTAAAATTATTAAAAATCGCGCCTAAAGCGGCTAACGTATTATTATCTTTTGGGAAGGCCGTGAAATTCGCTATACGGCCTATCCCGAATACTAAGTATTTTTAGTAGGTAATTAATGAGGGCCCCGCAATTATATATTTGATTTGGCGAGGCTCGTCTCATTTTTATTATTAAAGGCCAAACTAAAATATGCTGAGTTTTCTATTTGTTTTGTCTCTAAAGGTTAATTAATTCACGAATATAAATTCGAATCTTGAATTCAAGTCCGGATTCAAACAAAAAGATAAAACCTTTTAGCTTGAACCCGCTACCTAATTCAAAACCCGACTTTGATATTTATGATTTAATTTCCCTGCTCCTAATGTAATTTTCGTATGAAATAATTCAAAGTGACTTTGGGCCTTAGGAAATTCGGCCCAATAATTATGCTGTAGTTCATATTAAGAAAGCAGAAATTGCTATGGGCTTTGGTCCAGCTAAGCCACATAGTTTTTATTTTTATTTTATAGAGACAAAGCTGTCTCATTCAGGCCACAACCTTCTTTGGGCCTGTGATTTACTCATATTAACAGGCCAATTGATTTACATAAAAAGAATCACGGGATCGAATCAGATTTGATGCATGTGAATCATTTTATTTAGTAATTGACTATCATTTGTATTGTGAACAAAACTACTTAATTCATGTTTTACTATATCTATAATTCTTTTATCAATGATCAAATTTCAGAATCAATTACAGTGATCTACATAACAAGCTATGAACTAAGCTAAAAATTTATTTTATTTAACATCTGATCACATTATTAATCTAAGTCACGCTAAGTAAAAACTAACATAATCATTACTTACTAACGATCCAATTTATTCTAAACTAAACCATATACTGCTTGGTTTTAACAGAACAAAACATTTCAAATTTCACATGAATCATATTCAATACCAAATGTAAAGTCCCGTTTCAATTACGTACGATACTAAACAATACTAACTTTCAGTCCTCCTAACTTTTAAAATTTCAAACAATTTGAAATTCATTAACCTATTATAGTGATATACTTAACAGTTTTTCATAGCTATTCATACAAATAAAATAGGAAAAGATGATGCTTAGAGATTCCAGTTAATTCAAACTAAAACTAATCATTCATGTAATCAACTAAATCTATACGGTTATGACTATATTGCCTTATGATCCTTTTAATTCCGAATCACATACAGATTGATACCATCAACCAATTAACTATTGAATATACTAAAGTTCAGCTAAGAATTACACATTTAACAGTCCATAAGTCCAATTATACAACTTATATTCCTACTGCAAATACAATTTAAACATAGCTAATCAAATGACTACAAAACTAAGAGCTAATAGAAAACAAATCTCATGTAAATTCAAAATACATCTTCATTGCAACTTCCAATTCTCAGTTACATGAAATAGATCTTAGAGAATGAGTACCTGAAATAGAATGAGAAGGAGGGTCAATCAATAGATTTTAAAGAGCAACAACGAACAGGCCAATCACAACATCCAATTTGAACCAAAATAGACTTGATTAAACTAAATTCACGCGACAATTATCAACTAAG
>MDKF010332960.1:0-12332 GCA_026770625.1 Nicotiana glauca
CATATCTCATGGTTGGTTCGCTCGGGCCTTCGGGCATCGGGTGCCAGCCATACCTCCCAAGATTGGGGTGTGACACCATTTAAGGCCAAGGGCCTTCGCCAAAAGAAGAGTTCGACCTCGATCGAATGACGACGGGTTAACATTTTGATAAGTCGAAACAACACCCTTTAAGGCCAAGGGCCTTCGCCAAAAGAAAGAGTTCGACCTCGATCGAAAGACAACGGGTTAATATTTTGAAAATTCGAAATCACACCCTTTAAGGCCAAAGGCCTTCGCCAAAAAAGAAGAGTTTGACCTCGATCGAACGACGATGGGTTAACATTTCGATAAGTCGAAATAACACCGTATAAGCCCAAGGGCCTTCGCCAAAAGGAAGAGTTCAACCTCGATCGAACGACGACGGGTTAACATTTCAAAAAGTTGAACTAACACCCTTTAAGGCCAAGGGCCTTCGCCAAAAAAAAGAGTTCGACCTCGATCGAACGACGACGGGTTAGCATTTCGATAAGTCAAAATAAAACCATTTAAGGCCAAGGGCCTTCGCCAAAAAGAAGAGTTCCACCTCGATCGAACGATGACAGGTTAACATTTTGATAAGTCGAAATAACACCCTTTAAGGCCAAGGGCCTTCGCCAAAAGGAAGAGTTCGACCTCGATCGAACTATGATGGGTTAACATTTTGATAAGTCAAAATAATACCCTTTAAGGCCAAGGGCCTTCACCAAAAATAAGAGTTCGACCTCGGCCGAACGATGACGGATTAACATTTCGATAAGTCGAAATAACACCCTTTAAAGCCAAGGGCGTTCGCCAAAAGGAAGAGTTTGACCTCGATCGAACGACGACGGGTTAACATTTTGATAAGTCAAAATAACACCCTTTAACACCAAGGGCCTTCACCAAAAAGAAGAGTTCGACCTCGATCGAACGACGACGGATTAACATTTCCACAAGTCGAAATAACACCCTTCAAGTCCCTAAGCCATCGCCATAGAAAATTCAAAATATTCCTGAGGCCAAGGGCCGTAGGAAGGTACAAAAGACTGGGACTTGCCGTGCGGGAATCTATCTAACGCCGTAATTACGAAAAAAAAAAAGTTAAAGTACAAGACAAATAACGACAAAAGTCTCTTCTTTATACAAAGTCACCGCACAAATGGTCGCGGGTTCCATGAGGCCCTAGTCAATAATATAAAAAAAACTACCACAAGGGAAAAGAAAAGGGAAATAACAATGACAACCGACAAAAAAATGAAGGAAGAAAACAACAAGCAAAAAACGGATAAAGATCACTATCTCTCTATTCGGCATCATCGTCGGCACCCTCTCCACCGTCACCTTCGGGGAGTTCACCTTCGGCGTCCGCGCCCTCTTCAACTTCTGGCGTTGCTGATTCATATCCGTAATTGACGCGAGCTTCTAGCGCCTTCACCCGCGCCACTTCATTTGCGGCCTCGATCACCTTACCCGCCTACCACAGATTCTTTTATATATCTCGCTGGGCTTCAGCATGGTCCCAAAGCTCGTGCGAATGAAGAGGAGCGATAGCAGAGGAAGACTCAAGTAAAGCCAGCAGTTGCTCCTTTTCAGCTTCCAAAGCATCAAACTGATCCCCAAGATCGAGGCATCCCGATCAATCTCGGTAATGCGCTCTTCAAGCCTCTCCTCCCTTAGCGTGGTCGTCACCCTTTCCGATTTCTACTCGGATTGGAGGACGCGGATGGTATCCTCCAAAGCCGCCGCCCTCGCCGAAGTTGAGGACCAGGCACTCTACCTTTCTCTCCATCTCAACCAATTTTCCCACCTGCTCTGAACTCATTGCCTCGACCCTGAGGAGGTTCTGATCCATCTCAAATTGCATCGACCTCAGCTTCTCCTGGAGATATTCACACTCCGAAGCAACTCCTTTGCCTAGCTTGAGCTCTTCATCCTTCGCACGGAGTTGCTCCTCAAGTGCACTCTTGCTGCGAATAGCCTGCAACAATTCCTGGTCCCTCTTTTCCAACTCCTCGTCGAGAGTCCGATCACAATTGCAAAACTTTTGAGGGGTTTTGGTGAAGATTAGACTTGGTTTTGACTGAATATCAGATTGAAACAAGAAGAAGAAGAAGAAGAAGAAGAAGAAGAAGAAGAAGAAGAAGAAGAAGAAGAAGAAGAAGAAGAAGAAGAAGAAGACATATTGCAGAAATTGTAATAAATTGTAGATTATTTGTATTCTAATTGTAGATGCTTTATTTTCTATTTTCACAAATAAAAAAATGGCTAAAACTTCTACAAATCTTCTGAAAAAACGCAATTATGTCAAAAATCTCAATTATGCTACAATTGAATGGGAATTGGGATATAAAAATTCAATGTACCCAGTTTGTAGATATTTTGTAGATAAATTGTAGATTATTTGTATTCTAATAGTAGATGCTTTGTTTTATGTTTTCACAAATCAAAAAAGACTAAAACTTCTACAAATCTTCTGCAAAAAATACAATTATGTCGAAAATTCCAATTAAACTACAATCGAATGGGAATTGGGATATTAAAATTCAATATACCCAGTTTGTAGATATTTTGTAGATAAATTGTAGATTATTTGTATTCTAATTGTAGATCCTTTGATTTCTGTTTTCACAAATCCAAAACGACTAAAGCTTCTACAAAATCTTCTGCAAAAAATGCAATTATGTCGAAAATACCAATTAAGCTACAATTGAATGGGAATTGGGATATTAAAATTTAATGTATCCAGTTTGTAGATAAATTGTAGATTATTTGTATTCTGATTGTAGATGCTTTGTTTTCTGTTTTCACAAATCAAAAACGACTAAAACTTCTACAAAATCTTCTGCAAAAAACGCAATTATGTTGAAAATTTCATTTATGAGATTGGACGATCTTTATGATTTAAATGCTTACAAAAAAGCCGGCAGAAGAATCAGGAGTGTCTATACCAACCTATCAAAAGTGCTAAATAGATAGTTTCCAGGTTCCCATCTTCACCTGTAAACTAGAATTTAAAAATGCTTTTTTTATTTTCTGAAATATGTGTAGATGCAATTTTCTTCAAATAATTGATTGAGATTTAATTAAATTAAAATTGCACTTGTTATATCGACGAGATATTCAAAGCATCTATCCCATAATAAACTTCTCCATTTCTACTTATTTGAGTATATTTTTCAGCAGAGGAAAGTTGTAGGGGACTGCAACAACATGAAAAGATGGATTAACCCAATGGGCAAATATGGGAATAAGACGACACAAATTTCAGTACCGCCCACTTTTGCATGTGATTTGCCTAATTCCAGGAATTTTTTCCCATTTTAAAATATTTAACTCATAAACTCTCCTGAAATTTAAAGCATTGAAAATGGTGAGAAATTTGTTAAAAACGGGATATACGGAAATCCTTTAATTAAGGAGTAAAAAACGTCTCATTAATTATACCCTTAATTAATTATGGTATAGAATTGGTAATTTGATATACTAAGTGTAATTAAGTCAAATCTTAAACATTGAGAGTAATAAGGTTTCCTATGTGGCATAGGAATGTAAAAATTCCATAAATAAATACTACATAAAATCACGCATAATTTAATGTTACATAAATTAATTATGTAGGAGCTATATTATAGACTAACCAAACACAACAATGGTTATGCGGGGATAATTTTCTTAACCTCCAACCTAACATTGTGTTATTTTACGCAAGATTTTAAGCTGAGATTATTTTCTTAATCCCTCCAACCAAATGACCAAAATAAAGTGAACAAAAAGATTTAGAGAAACGAAAAATGAAAGAATGAGAATCGTAGATGCACAAACAAAAAGAACACGAGAAGATGCAAGTATCATAATTCATCATTAAATTGGTAAGAGGTACAAAGCATATATACTCCACCTTGAATTCTTGACGACTAATTAAGAACAACCCCAGATATATGTAGATTGCCCTTAGTTATCAAGATAATATAACGTATCACACAATAGGTGGTTTTATTTGAACACAATATTTAGCCTAACATATGTTTTTTTTTCACTCAAACATATTAAGTCATGCCCAATACTCTTTAATTCAAGAATATATTTGAGTAAGTTGATTACACAAGAGAATCATATGAAGCAAGAGTACTCCATGGTAATTCATGTGGTGAACTATAAGGATGATTTTGAGCTCCATAAGTGAGTGATGAATATGCAACATTACTATTGTATCGATGAGACAATATTACATCTTCATCAATTCGAGTCCTTTTTCGTGCTTGATATTCAAGATCGACAGACCTTATCTCGTTTCTATCAACCTCGGAATCAGATTCGACTTCTTTAACCTTTGATTCAGATAATTCGTCACATAAAGATGGTAATGACAAGGGTGAATATGCGTAGGACTTGCAGCTTAGCCTAGAACTTGAAGCACGAGCTTTTCGTTCTTCCATTATTCCATCTAGAAATCTTCCTTGTGCTTCAAGTTTCATCTTCAGGTTTCTTTGAACCTTTAATAGAAAATTTGATCTTAAAAACTTCTAAACATGGATGAAAATCACTAATTTAAAACTTATTAAAATTACCTCAAGATGATCGCTTAATCGCCTTCGTGCATCCATATGCATTTGTAGTGCTTCGTTAAGTTGAGCGCCCCTATACATATTAAAATTGAGTTTAATTTCTTTACACTGGCAGCGGATAACTATTCATAATAAATGGAATTAGTAACCTCAAAAATAAGGCATATTACTTGCTACAACAGTTTAAAATACATCGAGAGTGTAAATATTATTCACACTATTTATTTATACAGGTAAAATCCATTAACATTTCATACAAAAATTTGAGCAATAATATTAAGGTGAAAATAATGGTTGGAGGAAGAACTATGTATAAGGTTTACGGAATGAAGAAGTAATTAACTCACGCTGTGGCACTGAAATTTGGCAAAATTTCAGAAATGCTTCTCCTTTCAAACTTGCCAACTATATATATGTTAGAAAATGAAAAGCCAGAAAACTAGAAAAAGTTAGTATATTACATAACTTGCATGTAGGAAATGGAAATTCTAGAACTGTAAAAGGGGAGAGTCTTACTTACGGGATCTTCACGTACAAATTTTGACATCCTGTACTTCTGTTGTGATTGAAAGAGAAAACAAGAAATGAACAAAATAATAAAGCAAAGATGCATACAAAATCAGTTGTCTTTTGTCGAAACAGAAATATTCTTTGTAGAGATTAGAGTACTAAGATAGCAAAACAGAGAAAAAGACCAAAAACATATATAGGACCACTTATGATCAAGGATATGAACTGAGAGGCGGACCTAGCGTGTCGGGAGTGAGTTCAATTAAATTCATCTTTTTAAGCATAAAACATATACATACATGTGTGCATGAAAAAGTCTAAAAAAACAGTACTCCTATAAATATTAAGTTTTGAAAGCATATTTTTCAAGAAATCAGAATCCTGAACGCAAAAACCTTGAATCTTGAATTTGCCTCTGTATACTTGAATGGTGTATCCATATAAATTTTATCCCTAGGAAGTAGCAAGGCTAAGCATTATGACATGAGAAACTATAATTAATCAGAAATAAGTGGAAAGATATTTGGCACAAAAGATAGAAATGAATATGCAATTAGGAAAGAAATGATCACAAGGGATATAAGTAAAACCTGTAGGTGGCTTTTAACATGGAAGATAGTCAGTCCCTCAATTCCCATAACCTTCATAATTCCTTTTGGTGTTGCTCCTGCAAGCCAATTTAGTTAATAAAAAATGAAAAATGGGTAAAAACAATGTGTTAGAAGGTGTTGACATATAATTAAGTAAATAAAAGTATGCTCCTACAATCAGTACGTTTAAAATTTGCTTCACATAGTTCATTATGATATCGAGCAGGCAAGAGGTTCTTGGTTCAAGTTTCACCGCCACACATTAGTAAAAAAGGCATGCACTTGAGAGAGCATCGCGAATGCATAATTAAGTAAATAAAAGTATACTTACTTTCTGGACCTCCAAGCTGAGTAACTGCCTTCTCAAACAGGTCATGAAGTTGTTGAGTCCATTTCAGTCTCTCCTTTGATGAACAATCGGAACGATTCGAACCCATGTTGGAACTCAGCAGCTCTTTGAACTTCCCAGGCATTGCAGAGGAACTATGCCAAAGCTTATAGACAAAGAAAGAAGACTTTAAGTAAAGCTGTAATCAAGATAATGTTAACCAGTTGATGGGTTCTATGTAAAATGGTAGGTAGAATGCTGCTAATTTTCGGAATAAACCAAGCTAAGTTAAAAAGAGTCCCCAACTTCTTATACACAAGATCTTGGTTTTTATATCATTTGGTGAAGAGAACTAAACTCATAAGCAATAACGAGCTAACAAGAGTAGTAAAAATTGTCACTTCTCTATTGTAAGTATCTGAAACCTGCCAAAAGAATTTGAGTTATAAGACAAAATAAGGCATACAAGCCAGCTTTCATTCTCAATTTTTCAGACAGCATTTACCACTCTGAATCTTGATATGTTCCAACTATTTTCATCTTTTGGTTCATATTGTTGACTAAATCCAAATAGCACGCCAACAACAACAACCCAGTAGAATCCGACAAGAAACCCAAATAGCACACCATTAATAAAAAATTAACAGACCACTTATCGACGTAATCAGGTCTTTCTTTGGAAATTATACCTGGTAAAAAGGCATGTAGTCTACATAATCCAACAGCATTCATTAGTTTATTTCCCCAAACCCCGCATGTGAGATTATACTGGGTTGTTGTGGTTTATTCATTAGTTTATGTAACAAACTATGAAACCATCAAAATAACAAAGCACTATGTAACAACAAACATTCTTTTTTACAAATAACTATGAAACATTTAACATGATAGAGCATGCAAAGTAAATTAACAAACTTTCTATATATTGGGATTTGGTCAACATCCGAACATGGATCAAGGATAGAAGAGAAACTTCTTCATCCCCTTTCTGAGCATATATAAGAAAAGAAAAATTACAATAGCATATCCATTACAAATGTAATATTGCTGTACTATTCTGTTAATGGCGAAACAATAGGATTGATGCCGCCCTGTCCTCTGATTCATGAGACGACTACTGTCTTGCCCGCTTCATACAAGACGGGCATTTGTATTGCTTTATACTCTCAGCTTTAGCAGGTGTTATCTTCACACACTTTCCATGGTACCACTTCTCACAGATGTCACAGCCAATCCAAAATTCATCAGCGCTGTAGTTCCCACCACAGCTTCCACAGAGTGTTTCCCCATGTTCTTCTTCATCCTCCTCGTAACTTTCATCTGCCAGCTTTGGGGTGCTTTTAGCCTGACCATCATTAGATCTCTGTACAAAATGGGGAGAAATGGCATTTAGCAACGAGAGAGAGAACGAGCAAGCGCATACATAGTAGATCATGAAACTCTGAGAGAGAAACTAAAGGAACTCAATATAAGAGTACCATGGTGTTACCGATATTTTGCATTAGTATTCCTAATACTAAGGGGACCTAAAAAACAAATTAACGGGAAGACTTGGATGTTTTCCCTACCTTTATGCTACCACGTGATTTGCTCCCACTATCTGCACTGGGCTTATCTTTTAGAGGCTTTCTTTCTGTCACAACTTCAAAGACGGTGGGCAGATCATTCATCATGCTGAATAGACGCTTCCTGTCCAACAAGTATCGAAATAGTGTTATCAAAGGCAAAAAGCGCAAAAAAAACTCTAAGCTCCGTTGGGGATTTAAACGCAAAGACCAAATAAAGTGTGGGCTTTACTGAAGAAAGGCACAAAAGGAGAAATAAATAAATTTTTATGTGTAGTCCAACACTAATAATCATAAACATGAATAACAATTACAAAAAAATTGAAAACAAATTATGATAGAGTGAAATATCAATTGTTTAGTGTCGCCTCTTCAGCGTTAAGCTCCTTGGCAAGAAAAAGAATGCTTTAGAGCCTTGATGAAGACACTGAAGCGCCTGCTAAGTGAGGAGGCGCTCAAAATGTTTTGAGCCTTGCTTCAAGGCTTAAGCGCGCTTAAAGCGTGCCTTTGGCAACACTATATTGAAAATCAGGATAACATAAGACTTTCCAGCAGAAAAGTTACACATAAAGTATAGTTTAACCAGGCACAAGTTAAAAAGGACCAAATCAGAAGGTTGTCCACAAACGGCCGGTAGAGTGACTATGTCGTAATTCTTTTAACCTCTTCCAAACCTCCACACATCCACCAGAAAAGAAGATAATGGGGTGATGAAAGTGGTGAATAAGACTATAAATAAGGCAATTCAACAACTTGATCTAAAGCAATGCCCGAGAAAAAAGGATTAGATGCAATGCAAAGCAAGGGATGGAGCAATGTGCAACTTTTCCCCTCCAAGAAGAGTAAACTATGAGATTTCTAGGAAAGAGAGCGCCTTGGCAACAGGTGATAATATCCTTAACAAATTTTTTCTCTTTATACGCAGATGCATGTTTATTATTACTAGAAATGCAATCTAGATTAGATAGAGCAAAGTGTCTAAGACTTGTTATTAGCGCCAAGAGGTTGTCCCCTAAAGAAAGTGCAACCAGAAGGAAATATCAACTCAGAAAACATAATGTACTTTCTACATCTAAATCAAGGTAATCTAGTGGCTAGATAAGTCTAGATACCCTTGAACAAAGGAGCGTAAGTAGATAGCTTCAAAGGGGAGATTATGAAGCTTTTGCGTATTTAAGTTGCATAACTATAGATGTTCCTCCACTTCAGATGTCTAACATCCAAAGGAACAATTTCCAACTTTAAATAAAATGGTCGGCCTTTCAGAAATCATGGGGTAAAACCATTAAAGAGTAGATTGACATCTGAGCAAAAAAAACTAAGAACTGGCAATACACCACATCAAACGTTTACAACAGAATATAGTTTCTCAATTATGCTCAGTTCGTGAAAAGACTGTAAAGAAAAGCTTCAATGATTTAAATCACTTCAGACCATAGCTTAAGTCGGTGAACAATCTGACGGTACTCACAGAAGATAAAAGCATAGAGAAGAGTTATGCAGTAAATTGATAAGTCTATGAATGCTGGCCTTTTTGGAAAGTTGATAAGTCCATCAGGAAAATCTGGCAGATGGTTCCTGCCTGCATCTTTTGGTGTGTCTGGTCAGAAAGGAATTGCATGTGCTTTGATGGGATATCAACTCCTAAGGTTCTTAAGGCTAGATGTCTTCTATGGTTATATAGTTGGCACAATTTAGCTCCTAATGATTGTCATATTAACTTTTTGATTTTGTCAGCTCTTTAGCTCTTGCTTAGCTCTTTTTGTTCAAAGCTAACTGACTTTATGTACTCTCTTTTGTACTTCTTATATCCTCTGGATGCCATCTATAAAATTCCCCTTCATAAAAAAAATTAAGCAATAATTTGTGTACTTAATATAGAAAGTTAAGGACGGTACATGCACATGGAAGATACACGTAATCAATCCTAACTACCAAAAAGCTGTTTTGGTGAACGCTAAAATCTTCAAGAAAAAAGATACAATCTCAATACACGACAAGCATGACAAAGATATACAACCAACAGAATGAATCCCCTCTGCCCCATCAGGAAAATCTACAACCAAATATACCCAAGACGTATTCATCTTTTGGACAAAGAGAACTTGTCTCTCTTCAAGATTGAATGAAGTGGAAGGTGAGGGTTAGAGACCTGATAGCACAGAGCAGCTATTTATTTGCTTAAACCGAGACTGTTACCATTGAAAGACAGACTTAACAATGTACCGTATCCAACATTTCAATGTATAACTGAGAATAACCGTGCTTCTCCAGTACAGAGATTCCTCAAAGCCAACGCACAATAAATGCCATGAAATACTATGATCAGGCCTTTCTGACACATAGCACAACATAGGCAGAATTAGATGGTACTCCAGTTTATAGGATTCACTGAAAGGTCAAAACAGTATTAGCATCGTTTCTTGATTAAATATGGTTCAGATAACTCGTCTTCAGTGTGTTGCTAAAGGCAGATGTACTAATTATCACAGCTACAAGCATTAAAGATCCATCTTGCAAATTCACTTTCCCTATTAAGTGCCCATATCAAATACTATAGACTACTTGGACCAAGTTCTGTTTTTTATGTTTCTCTCAGAAATCTAGACCAATTATAAGATGGATCACCATTTGAACATAGGTAGACCTTGGTTTAGTATGCTGGCTGCTTCATTAATAGTGATAACACGTTCTCTTTCTTAAAGCTTCACCTCCGTTACACAATTAAGACACTTTGGCTGCAGAAACTCTCACGAGATTCCTCTATGAAGTCATAACAAAAATAAAGTCATCTTCGTTCTAATATTTTCCTTAAATGTATAAAATCCAAAAAGAGAAAATGCTCCATGATATGTACAATGAGTTTTTTTGCCAATTTCTATCAACAAAGCCAGAGAAGTGAAAATAATTCAAGATACTTAGATGATTCCAATGCTTACAATGGCTTATCGGGACGTTCCCCCTCGAAAATTGCCTCACTCAACCACTAAAACATTCTATTATAGCCAATTAGCAACTTTACATACAAAGAGAAAGTTATCCTCTTCTTCCATGAACTTCTACATGATAGCAGGAAACCACGTAAGGGAAGGGACAGGAAGGTGACCATTAGTGAGAAAGAACTCAGCATAGACTATATTAAGAGTTCCAAAAGTACCCCCACGCTTCACAAGAGGAACAGCAGAGGGATCCCCCATTTTCATAAAGTGTTCTCAAAATCTGTAAATGCTGATTTATCTCAATTATAATATAATAACCACCAAAAGAGTACCTTTCATTTCGGTTAAGGCGAGCTCCAAAATAGAAAGACACAGAAAGCAACCAACAATCACTGTGAACAGCAACGAGGGAGAGCCAATCTCTACGATTCATTCCATCCCTAGCAAAATTTATCCCAAGTGCTGGCTCTGGGAGCTCAGGTGGTACTTCCTCGGCAGGAAGGTTGACTTCCCAAGTTTCATTTGGATGTCCATACAGACACAAATTTTCCTTCTCTACACCCAAGCAATGACACATATTAAAAATCACACAAAAAGAAAAAATGTCAAACAAGATAGATTTACCTTTTAAGAAAAAGGAAAAAACTAAAATAAGTCGCGACAGGTCCAGTTAAAACTCTTCTTTAAACAAAGTCACTGTTCATTTCATTTTGTTCAAAATTCTCCTTGTTAATACTGTTCCAAGAAATATAATTTCTCTAAGCAAAAACATATCTAAACTATTTAAATCAACAAAAAATCTTAGAAATAAACACTTTCGTAGACTAACAGAAAACTCATTGATTAGCACTAAATACTAAACCAAGATTATCAGTTTTCTTTTTCACATCCAATTCTCAAAAGAATTAAATTGACAGCATGTGTATTACTACAATCAAAAGACATAAAATCCACGATCTACAAGAAACCAACAAAGTAAATTCAACTCAAAATTACCTGGATCACACAGATTGTAGAATTCATCCACATCTGAAAAACAAAACCAAAAAGATTCACACTCAATTATTCAAGAAAATACCAAATTACAAACCAAATGAGAAAAAAGATCGAAACTTCATTAAAAAGGAGAGCGTGGGTATCTATATTTATGCATTAAGTACCATAAGTTAAAGCACGAACTATGCCAGTTCTACGAGCGTTGTAATCTTTGAAGATCTCTTCTACAGTACGAGGACTTGGAGAAATTGAGGCCATTTATTAACCTCAGAAGAAAAAGGAAAAACGAAGAGAATTTTTAAGAATTTATATCTGAGATCTACGAAAAGAAGAAGGAAAAAATTGCTGGGAATTGTTTAAAGAAAAAGAACGATTTGAATTGAGAAAGAGAGATGCGAGTGTTGGGAGCTTATGTTACGTGATGAGAATTAATTAATAAACATAATAAATAAAGGTATTTTTCATTTCTATACACTTTACCATAAATATTCATGTTTAATAAATTATCATGCCTACATAAATTTTATTTACAAAATATATATATTTCACCTTAAAAAGTTCGCAATCTATTATTAGTATCTTCAATTAAGAGATTTAGTTATACCTTTTTTCCTTTTTTTTTCTCCTCTTCTCTTTTCTTATGTTTCCACTCATATACCACGTGGATCTTTCCTTCTCTAATTTTGAAAGAGGTAGACACATCAGAATTCTGGTCATTTAGGTGTGGATATTGTTTAACCAAAAAATGATAATTTGGTCAAAGCTATAATTTAAGATAAGAAATCGGGTAACTGATAATCAAGAGACCAAAAAGTACAATAGGCTTTCTTTAAACAAGAATA
>MU740079.1:3518-17960 GCA_026770625.1 Nicotiana glauca
TCCTAAATGCAATATTTTTGTATTTTTAAATGAATTTAAACAAATAAACATGCACACACAAATGCAAACAATTAAGAAAGAATAACAACAAAATCACAAAAATTGCAAAACAACAAAAGGACTATTTTATTTTGAATTTTGGGAGTAATTTTCTTGTAGGGTGAAAATCACGTGCTCACAGTCAATATGCCTTTAACAATGAAAAAATTGCACGACATCACCCTTCGTGCTTTTACTCTAAACCCCACAATGAAAAAATGATACTACATAGCATCACCCTTCGTGATCTTACTCTCACTGACAATATAAATCAATAGATACGGCACGACATCACCCTTCGTGCATTAACTCTCATAACATGGCACGTCATCACCCTTCATGCATTAACACTCACAATATGGAACGACATCACCCTTCGTGCATTAATACTCAACACAACATCACCCTTCGTGAATTAACACTCTCCTTTACCATATAACAATGAACAAGTAACAACAGGGAGATAAAATCAACAAGAAAAAGCCTTACGTCAACAATGGTTCCACAATACCAATCTCAACCTTAGAAACAATATGCAATTATCACAAAAACCCATAACGTGGTAAGAATGATCAATTTAAATAGCAACTAGTCTAAAAATGGATAACATGATCAAAATAAGCACTAAAAATTCAAGGAACAAGTCCCTCCCGCATGCTTTAACCCAAAAACAACGCATAAGTACTCGTCACCTCATATACACGTTGTACCAACATTTAAACATGTAGCAAATAGATAAACAAATCCTAATCCCTCAAGTCAAGGTTAACCATGATACTTACCTCACTTCAAGGATCAATTCAAAGCTCAACCACAGCTTTGCCTTTCAAACAAGCCTCTAAACCAATAGAATCTAGCAAATTACTAACCAAATGATTCAAATTGAGCCTTAGGAACTATCCACGATTGCAAAGGATTTTAGTTAGGTCATTATTGAAAAATTCAACTCCCGAGCCTGCTTGGTCCAAACCCAAAATTCAAACCAAAATTCAATTACCCATTCAAACTGAGACTGGTTATGTAATTTATTTTGGAATCTGACCTCAATTTGAGGTCTAAATCCCAATATTACGAAAATCCTTAATTCTACCCAAACCCCCAATTTCCACCATGAAAACACTAATTTTAGGTTTAAATCTTAGAAAATGTAATTAAAGATTGAAAGAAAATATATTAGAATCACTTACCAATGATTTGGGGAAGAAGAGTTCTTTGAAAAATCACCACTAGGGTTTTCTTGTTTTGAAAATTTGAAGAATGAACAAAAAACCCGACTAACTCCCAATTTGTTCAGTCCAGATGTCGCATTTGCGACTTGGGGTTCGCAGTTGCAAACCCCCGCAAATGCGAAGAACACCTCGCAAATGCGAAATCTGCGCACCTCTGCTTTCATCGCATTTGTGATGAAGTGTTCGCAAATGCGAACTCCGGCCTCCCCGCAATTGTGACCTCTTAATCACAAATGTGAACTAATGATGACCCAGTGCGAAGAATTTTCTTACAAATGCGAGCCTGTCAGGATTGGGGAATGTTTGCAAATGCAAACACTAATCTCGCTATTGCGAGATCAGAGACCAATTACCAGAAATTGTAGAACAAGCTGAGTTCTAAGTCTAAATCACTCCATAGCCTATTCGAAACTCACTCGAGCCCTCGAGGCTAAACCACATATGCACACAAGTCTAAAAATATTATACGAACTTGCTCACGTGATCAAATCACCACTATAATACCTAGAACTACAAATTGAGCATCAAATCAAAGGAAATTTCAAGAAAACTCATGAACTTCTATTTTCACAATTGGACGACTGAATCACGTCAAACAAATTCCGTTTCTCACCAAATTTTACTGACAAGTCATAAATATAGTAATGGACCTATATCGGGTTCCAGAACCAAAATATGGACCCGATATCAATAAATTCTAACATTGGTCAAAATTTTAAAGTCATTAAGCTTTGAAACATTCAAAGTTCAACAAAATATGATAACTCGGGCTAGGGACTTCTGAATTTGATTCTGGACATACTCCCAAGTAGCAAATTATGATACGGACCCACCAGAACCGTCAAAATATGAATCCCGATTTGTTTTCTCAAAACCTTGTCCGAAGTCAACTCAAATAGATTTTAAGGCAAAAATTTCATATTTTCAGTTTTTAACTTAAAAAAATTTCGAAAAATACCCCGATTGCGCACGCAAATTGAGGAGGGCTAATATGAGGTATTTAAGGCTTCAAAGCACAGAATTAGGTTTTAAAACATAAGATGACCTATCAAGTCATCACATAGAGCCTACAAGCAAGTCAAAGAAAAGGAAGAAGAACAAGGAATGACCACACTTACATTGAGGGCGAGGCCTACTATGCTCTTCGACAGAGTGCCTTCAGTCAGTTCCATGAGAGTCATCCGCTCGACTTTAGAGTAGAGAGGACCGAGAGCGTTGACCATGTCCTCGGTATTTTTCAGCAGATCACAATCCTTGGGAATAGTAATAATCCTTGAACCCCCTTCGTCCTTACCTCAATCTGGGTGGTCCCTTCGTCAATCATTGTAAGACCATCAATGTCTATGTCAGAACCCGATTCGTCAACCTCATCGACGAGAAACATCCCTTGTCGGCCTCGAAGAACAAGCCTCTTCTTAACCTAGAGGCTCATAACTACCACCAGCTTCCCCCTTCGTAGCCTTCTCCTCATCGAGACACAAAATCATACACGCATTGGCCTCTTCTAATTGAGGGGCCTCAAAACTCGCCCTAACATTGTCCCCGATATGTATCGTTGTTGTATTCTGTATCATGAACTCGTCCTATAACAAGTCGACGGCCAAGGGAACTCCTCCTCCTACGTCCATGGCCTTCTTATTGTAGGGCCTCAGGTCTATTTCACGAGAAGGGACCCCATCATCCTCATCAATGAGTGAAAATAAGGAAGGAACGGGCCTAATAACTAAAACAGGGCAGAGGTGGAGGCGGAAGGCATGGTGACCTTTCTCCTCCTAAACAAGGGCATATGTGCCATGTTCCTTCTTATAGCCCCCCTGACGAAACCTAGAGAAAAACAAAAAAGAAAGAGAGGGGTAAACACGATGACGTACACCAATGTAAGCACGACACTGACCAAAAGAATGAAAATAACTGTCGAGGGAAGGGTCAACTTGAAGTTTTTCCAGAAACTTGGCTAGCCTCACTTCCCTACGGTACAATGGGGGACTCGCCTGAGCCAGTCAGCGAGGTTTGCCACCAGCTAAATGGGTCGATCAGTAGCTGCAAAATGGAGAAGGTTATTACTCAGGTTCAAAATAGACAACGGCTAAAACCGACAAACACAAGTACATATGGTTGCGATTCCATGCTTCAGGGAAACCTGTGACATTAGCCATAACGACCTCGATCTTGACAGATAAAAAGTCAAGCCAAAATTATCGACTACCTTTGTCGTCCATTTTTACTACCAAACCCTTACCCCCACGATGTTATAGATTCAACATCGGGCCACAATAAACATAGGGCGCATATAGATGAAGTAAATGTCGCACGGAGACCTCGATATCAGCTGACTTAGTGAATTTCGATAACATTTGGTCACTTTTTATCATAGGGGGTGAGCTGGGATGGGCAGACCCGGTAGTGGCAGTAGATCTCTTCCACGAGAGGTAGTACAGGAAGTGAGTAATAAAGGGAGAATGTATAGGTGTAAAGAGCATAATATCCTGGGCGATGGGCACCCACTACGTCCTCGCCCACAGGTACGAGCTCTAATTGATTGGAGATGCCATGTGTTGGCTTTGAACTCGCTAAGTGCTCAGTCGTTTATCAAAAAACCTCTGTTTCCACCTTGGGTCCTCCTGTAAATCGATTTTCACATTAGAATTATGGGGAATAATCTCCCCCGCTAAAGGAAGAGCCTCTTCTTCAATGGTGGAAGAGATATCTCCTCCATGAGTGGGAAACACAACATCTAGTGGAGTGGGTTGATCCTTCTTGTTAACATTGGAAGGAAAGTTTGACATAGCTAAAAAAATTAATGAAAAGTGGAGATATGGAATATGAGAGTATGAAGGGAAGTTGAAGATCAGAATGTAAAAAAAATTCGGATGAAGGAGTTTTCAGTAGAGAAAAGATGGTTCTAAAAGAAAGTAAAATTTGAACAATGGTGGAACAATCCCTATTTATAGAGATAAGGCCATCATGGTTGGCACAAGAATCGAAGCGGTAGAACCAATCAAAAGCCACACGTGAATCAATGCGATTCTTCGGGAACATGCATCATCATGACAAATGGCGTCATGCCTTTTCTTGGATAAGACAGTTCCAAAAAATTACCCGGGGATTTGAAATATGCGATCCACAAAATGCCACATCACCTGTTTATCACAACGACCACGACTGTTGTTAGCCACCCATTGAACTTTCCCACGAGGATGACCTCAACCAGCGGAGGGGCTAACCGTATGGGATAAATACTACCATAATTATATGTGGGCCTAGTTGAGATTAAGGAAGCCTTCGAAGGTTGCTACGCATTATCGATTTGGTTTTAAAAGGTTGACGTCACGAGGTCGAGGTGGCTTAGCAAAGGACGATGAAGAGGATGAGCATTCCCTTTAGTAGAGTAGTAATGGTTAGTTTTAGAAATAAGCCCCCCCCCTCCCCAGAGAATATTCTAGCATATATTCCTCCTAGTTGTACTATATGTACCCTTATAGATAGAAAGATACGTAGTTATAAAGGGGATTGGATACTCATTGTTAAAAAATAATACATTGACATTCTCTGAATATTCTTACTTTATCATACACATACAAAATCCACCCTTTTCTCACATCATTATCTATCTTTTCTCCCACGATCCAAGGAGGATCTGATTAATCAAAGGGTTATCACTATCTATCTTTGTTAGGAGGAATATTAAGGAATCTGTCCCATTTTCGGGTGACCCACATCCATTTATTTACATTAATATCATTTTACTATTATTTATCGCTATCCTCCATATTGTTGGATTATTGATTATAACATTCTTGTTATTATTTATTGCTGCTCAAATAGCACATGTGATATCTTACTACAAAGACATTTGGTTTATATTTTAAATATTAATATTGGCTAATATTAACCAAACTTTAATATAAAATTCGATTGTATAAGCCTAAATCTAAATTTTGGGTCATACAAGAAGCGGTAAAGAAAGAGAAAAAGATGAACTTCGGAAGTATTTGAAGAAAGGTTAAGTTTCATTGAACTTGGGTGCATATATCCCCGAATACTGGTCGTAATGGCGCCTATCACATTACTAGGCAAGCCAGACCAACTATCAAAACACAACCAATTTTCATTTAATAAGTCATTTTCTAACACGGTTAAATTACCAATTATCATGATAAGTGTTCAAAACAGCAAGGTAGATATGCAGAAGTCAACAAAATACGAAAGACTACACAGCCCACACTGATCTGGTGTCACGAGTCTAGAGCCTCTAATACAAGTCTGAACAGTCTACTACATAAATAGTCTAGAAAAGCGGAAAAAATAATAAGATAGAAGGGAGAAATCAGGGTTGCGTACGCCATGCAGCTACCTCAAAATCCCCGCTGAATGTTGGTAAATAGCTGAAAACTCTCACTCGGCCTCTCGGGCACCTGGATCTGCACACAAGGTGCAAGGAGTAATGTGAGTACACCAACTCAGTAAGTAACTAAAGTAAATAATGGACTGAAAGTAGTGACGAGCACTTCCAAACACATATTCTAAAATTAGTTTTGTCATAAATTCATCATTTTCAGTATAAAACTTTGAAATCAATTACTTGATAATATGTCCAATAGAGGCTTATTTTATAAAAAGAGTGAAAACAGTAGAAACATCATAACAGGGCCCCTCGAGCAAAGGATCACTCAGAATATGACCCCTCGGGCAGCCTATCAGTCACACGTGACTCAACTCTAGTCACACAATATTCACTATCTCGGCTCAGTATTAACCCATATTAATAGAAATCATAATAACCGCTGTGGCGCACAGCCCGATCCATGTATTTATAGTCGACTACGCTCACTGGGGGTGTGCAGACTCCAGAAGGGCTCCTACAGCCCAAGCGTCATATCGCTGCGGCGTGCAGCCTGATCCAATATATATATATATATATCGCTACAACGTGCAGCCCGATCCATATAATTATCGCTGCGGCGTGCAGCCCGATCCATAACATATGCATATATATATATATATATATATATATATATATATATATATATATATAATATCCTCACCATAAGGTTCTCAACCCATCTCAGTCATTAGCCTCACTGCCTCTCAGGCATCACAATAGAAATTAGGGAACTCAGCCCAAACAGTCCTCACAATAGGAGTAGAATGATAAAACTAGTTTTAAACAGTTAACAGGTAAAACAGGACTGAGGATATGCTTTTAATAAGTAAAGTGAGGAAAAACAGTTAAAATGCCCCTAAGGGTTTCTACAGATCGGCATAAGGCCCCAAACATAGCATAAAGCCCATAATATAGTATAAGGATCCAGAATCCAGAATAATATAACATTTCCAAATAAAATACGCTGCTTAATACTCGCTACGAGACGGACCAAGTCACAGTCCCTACCGGTGCACGCCCATACGCTCATCACCTAGCATGTGCGTCACCACATTTATCAAATCGAGTAAAATACCAGGATTTGTACCCTCAGTTCCAAATTTACAATGGTTACTTATCTCAAACAGGTAAAAATACTACTCCGCGATGCCTTTGCCTTGAGAATCGGCCTCCACTCGCGTCGAATCTAGTCAAAATCAGAGCCAATACGTCACCATATGCTAAGGGAACAAAGCCTAAGCGAAAACAATCAAAAAATACCGAAAATCCCGGAATTAGCGAAACACGAGCGCCGGTCCCACTTCTTGAAACTCAGAAATTTTTACATCAACGGATTACTTATCTCACCACGAGTCTATGCATATAAAGAACACCAAAATTGGAGTCCAAATGACCCCTCAAATCCCAAATCAAAACTCAAAATTCCAAGCCCTAGTTCTTCCATTTTTAGTTCAAGTTTCCATGAATTTCTAAGTAGATTTCACAATAGAATCGAGTTTTAGTTTCGAAATTCTTACCTCCAAACTTTTCTTCTTGAATTCCTCTTTAATCTCCTTCAAAAAGCTCTCAAAATGATCAACTATGGGTGAAAATAAGCTCAAAATCGCGTCCAAATTTCCTTCTTCGCGAACGCGGTCAAACTCTCGCGTTCGCGAAGCACAACTTGCCTTGAGAATTTTTTCCTTCTACGCTATCGCGACCAAGTCCTCGTGAACGCGATGCTTCACTCAGGTGAACCTTCATGAATGCGACCCATATCCCGCGAACGCGATGAACAATTTCTCCCAGAAGCTCAGCTGCCCAATCCTTCTATGCGAACGCGACCGTAGTCCCGCGAACGCGATGCACCGACTCGCTGCCCCTTCGCGAACGCGTAGCCTGACTCGCAAACGCGAATTCCAAATTCTCACCTTACTCAGCTTACTCTTCACGAACGCGAGGGCCCACTCGCGAACGCGAAGAGTTAAATTCCTGCAACTGCTAAAACCATTTTTCTGCAATTTGTTCAACTCCAAAATGGATCGATTGAACACCTTAAACTCACCCGAGGCCCCGAGGACCTCAACCAAAAGTAGAAACGCGTCCTAAAACCTTAATCAAACTTGTTCCAATCATCAAAACACCTCAAACAACATCAACTTACTCAAAACACATCGGATTCAAGGCTAAGTTTCTAAAATCTTTTGAAATACTCTTTCGATAAAAAACCCAACCAAACCACGTCCGAATGACCTGAAAGTTTGCACACACATCCCAAATGACACAATGAAGCTACTACAACTCTCAGAATTTCATTCCAACCCCTGGATCAAAATCTCACCGACCAACTGAAAATCGCCAAAATATCAACTTCGCCAATTCAAGCCTAATTGTACTTCGGACCTCCAAAACCCATTCCGAGCATACTCCTAAGTCACAAATCACCTCACGAAGCTAACTGAACCATCGAAACTCACATCTGAGCCTTCTTACATATACGTCAATATTCGGTTGACTTTTCCAACTCAAACCTTCTTAAAAGCGACTAAGTGTCTCAAACATTATCAAAAATCATTTCGGACTCGATCCAACCAACCCAATACCACAAAACATGGATAACAAAGCATAAAGAAGAAAAAATGGGGGAAACAGACCGGTAACTCATGAGACGACCGACCGAGTCGTCACATCCTCCCCAACTAAAACAAATGTTCATCCTCGAATGAGTCAAGAAACATACCTGAAGCCTCAAATAGGTGAGGATATCTGCTCTGCATCTCCCGCTAGGTCTCCCAGGTAGCCTCATCCACGGGCCGACCTCTCCACTACACCTTCACTGAAGCTATATTCTTTTATCTCAACTTCCGAACCTAACGCTCCAAAATAGTTGTTGGCTCCACATCGTAAGTCAAATCATCTTCTAACTGAACTGTGTTGAAGTCCAGAACATGGGATGGATCTCCAATATACTTCCGGAGCATAGAAACATGGAAAATCGGATGCACACTCGACAAGCTGGGTGGTAATGTAAGCTCATAAGCCACCTCCCCAACTCTTCGGAGTACCTCAAAAGGCCCAATAAACCACGAACTCAACTTCCCTTTCTTTCCGAATCTCATAACACCCTTCGTGGGCGAAACCTTCAACAGGACCTTCTCACCAACCATGTAAGACACATCTCGAACCTTCCTGACAGCATAACTCTTCTGTCTCGACTGCGCTGTACAAAGTCTCTCCTGAATTACCTTCACCTTATCCAAAGCATCCTGAACCAAATCTGTCCCCAATAGCCTAGCCTCACAAGACTCGAACCAACCAACTGGAGATCTACACTGCCTCTCGTACAAGGCCTCATATGGAGCTATCTAAATAATCTACTGGTAGTTGTTGTTATAAGCAAACTCTACAAGCGGTAGAAATCGATCCCATGACCCTCCGAAATCATAACACATGCACGTAGCATATCCTCCAATATCAGAATGGTGCGCTCGGACTGCCCGTCCGTCTGAGGGTGAAAAGTTGTGCTCAACTGCACATGAGTACCCAACTCTCGCTAAACAGACTTCTAAAAATAGGAAGTAAACTAAGTGCCCCGATCTGAAATGATGGAAACTGGGACACCATGCAACCGAACAATCTCCTAAATATATATCTCTGCCAGTCGCTCTGAAGAATAAGTAGTACATATAGGAATGAAATGCGCGAACTTGGTCAGCCTATACACAATCACCCAAATAGCATTGAACTTCTTCAAAGTCCGAGGGAGTCCAACTACGAAATCCATAGTGATCCTCTCCCATTTCCACTCAGGAATAACCATCTGCTCAAGCAAGCCACCCGGTCTTTGATGCTCATATTTCACCTGCTGACAATTGAGACACCGAGCTACAAGCCCCACAATATCTTTCTTCATTCTCCACCACCAGTAGTGTTGTCTAAGATCCTTATACATCTTCACGGATCCGGGATGAATAGAATACCGCAAGCTATGGGCCTCTTCCAGAATCAACTCCCGAAGCCCATCCATATTTGGCACACAAATCTGGCCCTGCATTCTCAATACCCATCATCTCTAATGGTCACATCTCTGGTATCATCATGTTGAACTCTATCTCTAAGGATGAGCAAATGTGGATCATAATATTGGCGCTCTCTGATGCGCTCATATACGGAAGACCGAGAAACCACACAAGCCAACACCCGACTAGGCTCTGAAATATCCAACCTCACGAACCGGTTGGCTGAAGCCTTAACATCAACCGCAAGAGGTCTCTCCCTAACTGGAATATATGCTAAACTCCCCATACTCACTGCCTTCCGGCTCAAAGCATCAGCCACCACATTGGCTTTCCCAGGATGGTACAATGTAGTGATGTCATAATCCTTAAGTAACTCCAACCACCTCCACTGCCTCAAATTAATATCCTTTTGCTTGAACAAATCCTGAAGACTGCGATGATCGGTGAATACTTCACAAGATACGCCATACAAGTAATGCCTCCAAATCTTCAACGCGTGAATTATGGCAGCCAACTCTAAATCATGAACGGGGTAGTTCTTCTTATGGGGATTCAACTGACGAGAAGCATATGCAATAACTCTACCCTCCTACATCAATACACAACCAATCCCTATTCTCGAAGTATCACAATACACTGTATATGAACCTGGAGCTGATGGCAAAACCAACACTAGAGCTGTGGTCAAAGCTTTCTTGAGCTTCTAAAAGCTCTCCTCACACTCGTCCGACCATACAAATGAAGCACCCTTCTGAGTCAACTTGGTCAAGGGCGATGCGATATATGAGAATCCCTAAACAAATCGGCGATAATAGCCTGCCAAACCAAGAAAACTACAAATCTCTGTGGTTGAGGACGGTCTGGGCCAACTCTGAACCGCCTCTATCTTCTTTGGGTCGACCTGAATACCCTCACTGGACACCAGGTGTCCCAAGAATGCCACTGAACTGAGCCAAAACTCACACTTAGAGAACTTTCCATAAAGTTTCTCCTCCCTCAACCTCAGCAACACAACCCTCAAATATTCTGCATGCTCCTCCTGACTACGCGAATATACCAGGATATCATCAATGAAAACTATGACAAATGAGTCAAGATAAGGCCAGAACACGCTGTTCATCAGATGCATGAACGCTGCTAGGGCATTGGTCAACCCAAAAGACATAACCAGGAACTCATAGTGACCATATCTGGTCCTGAAGACCATATTAAGAATATCCGAATCCCTGATCTTTAGTTGGTGATAACCCGAATAGAGATCAATCTTGGAGAATACCCTCGCTCCCTGAAGCTGGTCGAATAAATCATCAATGCAAGGCAAAGGATACTTGTTCTTAACTGTTACTTTATTCAATTGCCTATAATCAATGCACATTCTCATCGTGCCATCCTTCTTTTTCACAAACAGAACCGGCGCACCCTAAGGGGACACACTAGGCCTGATGAACCCCTTATCTAGGAGTTCCTAAAGCTGCTCCTTTAACTCTTTCAACTCCGCTGGTGCCATACGATATGGCGGAGTAGAAATGGGCTAAGTGTCTGGCACCAGGTCAATACCAAAATCAATATTCATGTCCAGTGGCATGCCCGGCAGGTCTGCACGAAATACATCAGGGAAATCCCTCACAACTGGAATAGAATCAATACTGGGAGTCTCAGCTCCCACATTCCTCATAAAAGCAAGATAGGAAGGACAACCCTTCCCAACCATAAGTTGGGCCTTCAAGAAAGAAATCACTCTACTAGGGACGTAATCAGTCACACCTCGCCACTCAATCTGTGGCATGCCCAGTATAGCCAATGTGACTGTCTTAGCATGACAGTCTAGAATAATGCGACACGAAGATAGCCAATCCATGCCCAGAATGACATAAAAATCCACCATACTCAATAATAAAAGATCAACTCGGGTCTCTAGACCCCCAATAATCACTACACACGACTGGTACATACGGTCTACAATAATAATATCGCCCATCGGGGTAGATACATGAACAGGTAAAGCAAGAAACTCACGAGAAGTACCCAAATAGCGAGCAAAGTATGATGACACATAGGAATAGGTGGAATCGGTATCAAATAAATACAGAGGCATCTCTGTGGCAGACTGAAATAATACCTGAAATGACAGCATCAGAGGTAATGGCATCGGATATGCCTGGCATAGCATAAAAATAGGCCTGACCTCCCCCTCTGGGGCGACCCCTAGCTGACTGATCCCCACCCTAGCTGGCTGGGCGGGTGGTAGTGGAGTAACTGGAGCTGAAGCTGATGACTGGCCCATCTGTTGGGATGAACTAGCAACACGGCGGGGACACTACCTCCTCATATGTCCAAAATCTCCACGGTTATAGCAACTCCTCGGTGCTGGAGATGGGGACTGAAGGGAACCCCTCGCACCGGAGTGACCAACAGATGAACTCGGCATATAAGAGCCCTGAATAGATGGAGCACGGGATGAGCTCTGAGCTGGAAGGGACTAAGTGATGAATAGCCCTGGTGCGAACTGTGGGAACTATGACCTGATAAAGCTCCACGATAACCTGAGCGATCAGACTGTCCATGTCGTAACGGTCAGCCTCTGTCGTGCTGAAACTGGCCCCTCGAAGGAGCACCACTGTAGCTGCCAGATCCTCGAGGCCTCTTGGCCTCCCTCTCCTCTCGCTCCTGAACTTAATTTCCCTAGCAATATCCACGACCTCCTCGAATGTAGCACAGTAACCCTCTCCCTAGTCATGAGAATACGTAGCTGATATGTGAGACCATCAACAAACCTCCTAATCCTCTCTCGATCTGTGGGAACCAACCAAACTGCATGTCAGGCTAACTCAGAGAATTGCATCTCATACTGCATCACCGTCATCTCCCTCTGACACAGCTGCTCAAACTGCATACACAGCTCCTCTCGACGCGACTATGGTACATACTTCTCTAGAAAGAGAACAGAGAACTACTACCATATAAGGGGTGCTTCCCCAACAGGCCTACGCCTCTCACCAAGTGAAGGTAGCCTCAGAAAACTAAAAGGTGGTAAATGCCATGCCACTGGTCTCTAGAATCCCTGTTGTACGAAGCATCCTCTGGCACTTATCCAAAAATCCCTGGGCATCCTCACCCTATGCACTGCTAAATGTCGGAGGCTGGAGTCTACCAAACGTCTCAAGTTGACGTTGCTCATCATCCGGCATTACTGGTACTACAAACTCCTGAGTTGGTGCAACCGGTTGGGCTGGAGGTGCCCCCGATGTCTGAAGTCCCTGCACAACCTGATCAGGTGTGCGAGCAACGTGGGTCTAAATACCTTCCCCGGTCTGTGAAGTAGCTTCAACCGTAGTAGCTGAGACCGCCTGAGCTAAACCGGTACACACTGATAATATCTGAGTTAGAGCCTCCTGAAGGCCTGGGATCACAATAGGCACAGCTGGTGCCTGAACTGGTGTTGTTGCATCATCCACAACGGGGACCTAGTCCCGAACTGGGGCAGTTGGTGGATCTGCAGGTGCTGCCCCCGCTGTTCTGCCCCTACCGCGACCACGATCGTGTCCTCGGCCTCTGGTGGCACTGGTGGTCATCCACCTTGTCCAATAGCACATGTCCTCACCATCTGTAAGAGAATAGAACAACAGAAGTTTAGTACTCGGATCAACAAACTCGCACGATAAGAATTTCAAGAGTGTGAAGTATCCTAAAGATTCTGCAGCCTCTCGAGGATAAATATAGACGTCTCCGTACCAATCCGCGAGACTTTACTAAACTGGCTCATGACTCGCGAGACCTATGTAATCTAGGCACTGATACCAACTTGTCACGATCCCGAATACCGGTCTTGATGGCGCCTATCACATTACTAGGCAAGCCATACCAACTATCAAACCACAAACCATTTTCATTTAATAAGTCATTTTCTAACACGGTTAAATTACCAATTATCCTGATAAGTGTTCAAAATAGCAAGGTAGATATGCGAAAGTCAACAAAACATGAAAGACTACACAACCCACACTGATATGGTGTCACGAGTCTAAAGCCTCTAATACAAGTCTGAACAGTCTACTACATAAATAGTCTAGAAATGCGGAAAAAATAATAAGATAGAAGGGAGAAATCAGGGTTGTGGACGCCATGCAGCTACCTTGAAATCCCCGCTGAATGCTGGAAAATAGCTGAAAGCTCTCACTCGGCCTCTCGGGCACCTGGATCTGCACACAATGTGTAGGGAGTAACGTGAGTACACCAACTCCGTAAGTAACTAAAGTAAATAATGGACTGAAAGCAGTGATGAGCAGTTCACAACATATATTTTGAAATCAGTTCTGTCATAAACTCATCATTTTCAGTTTAAAACTTTAAAATCAATTACTTGACAATATGTCCAACAAAGGCTTATTTATAAAAAGAGTGAAAATAGTAGAATTATCATAACAGGGCCCCTTGGGAAAAGGATCACTCAGAATATGGCCCCTCGAGCAGCCTCTCAGTCACACGTGACTCAACCCTAGTCACACAATATTCACTATCAGCACTCGGCTCAGTATTAACTAATATTAATAGAAATCATAATAACCGTTGGGGCACGCAGCCCGATCCATGTATTTATAGTCAACTACGTTCACTGGGGGTGTGTAAACTCCAGAGGGGCTCCTATTGGCCAAGCGTCATATCGCTGCGGCGCGCAGCCCGATCCAATATATATATCATTGCGGCGTGCAGCCTGATCTATATAAGTATCACTGCGGCGAGCAACCCGATTCATAATATATATATATATATATATATATATATATATATATAT
>MU740081.1:0-53777 GCA_026770625.1 Nicotiana glauca
AGTAGCTGCGGCAGTAGAGGCTGAAACTGCCTGAGCCAGACCAGTGCAGACAGATAAGATCTGAGCTAAAGCCTCATAAAGGCCAGGAATCATGATGGGCACTGCCGGTGCCTGAACGGGTGCTGCTGGAGCATCTGCAGCTGGAGGCTGGTCCTGAATGGGGGCAACTGGTAGGTCAAATGGTGCTGCCTCTACTGTTCTGCCTCGACCATGACCATGGCCTCTGGCGGGTGGCAATGGTGGTCATTCGCCATGTCTGGTAGCACGATTTCTCGCCATCTGCGAGAGAATAGAATACAGAAGTTTAGTTCTCGGAACAACAAAGCCGCACGACAAGAGTTCAAGAATATGAAGTGTTTCCTAAAGGTTCTGCAGCCTCTCGAGGATAAATACAGACNACTTGTCACGACCCCTATCCCGGTCGTGATGGCGCCCAACACAACTGCTAGGCAAGCCCAACCATTTACACTCTCAACCCGAGCATAAATCTCAAAACCAGTTATTTGGATACCATTAATAGCATTAAAGCTAAAAAGTTTTAACTGATAGATAGAAACCAAACTGAATACAAAGATAACACCGAATACACTCCCAGAGACCTGGGGGTCATGAGTCTAGAGCCTCTAACAATACAGTGTAATAAGACTTCAATAATACAAAGGTTCAAAACTGCGGAAAAATGATAAAGGGATAGGGGAGGAGTCGGGTCCTGCGGACGTCAGGCAGCTACCTCGACAACTCCGGTAAAGCACTGAAACAACAACTAGCTCAGCTAAGCTCCCGAGACACCTGAATCTGCACACATGGTGCAAGGAGTAAAGTGAGTACATCCAACTCAGTGGTAATAGACATGTATAATGACTGATAGTAAGAAATCCCGAAATACAACAATACAAAGATATAACCAATACTCCTACACATTTAACGATGTAATGACCACAATAATGACAGGGAAGGCAGGCAGATATCGATGCATGAATGCAATGCAATGCATATGACCGCTGCGGCGCACAGCCTGATCCATTTGGGTACCCGCGCTCACTGTGGGGGTTCAGACTCGGGAGGGGCTCCTACAGCCCAAACGCAATATCATCGTAACATTCGCTGCGGCGTGCAGCCCAATCCACAATCAGTCCAATTATATGCATGCAAGCCACACGGGCACAGTCAAACTTACCATTTTCAGTTCCAATTATCAGAAATTATAAATTAAGTGGTTAAAACCTTAGAATTTTACTAGCCATTTCGAGACAGTGTTTAACTCAGGACTGATATTATGAAAACATGCTAAACATCATGGAAACAGTGATAATAATCCCTACGGGATCCAAATAATCGGCATATAGCCCAAATATATCCATAACCATCCAAGTATGAGGTTTGCCAACTAATTTCTAGCCAATAACACAGTACGAACATCATTCGGTCGGGCTAAGCCATAGTCCCCAATCACAATCAACCCCGTACTCACCGTAGAGTACGTGTCTCGCCTCAATATAGCATCACAGTGTGATATACCGGGGTTTCAAACCCTTAGGTCATCATCTACATCTATTACACACCTCAAACCGGCCACGAGACTAGTCCGCTAAGCCTTTACCTCTTGAATCAACCTCCTCACACGCCGAATATGATCAAAACCACAAGGAATACGTTATAATAAGCCAATGGAACATAACCCAATTGAAAGAACTCAAAAAACACCCAAAAATACGAAGTTGGCAAAACCCGAGCCCCGGGCCCACTTCTTGAAAAATTACGAAATTCATATCATTGGAATCCTAATCTCGCCACGTGTCCGTACATATAAAATACACAAGAATCGGAGTCCATTTGGCCCTTCAAATCATCAATTCAAACCTTCTTAGGTTTCAAGCCCTAACCTCCAATTTTACCCTTTAATTCCTTGAAATTCCGTGATTATTTCATGTTTTTACACCATAATGACATAATCCGAGTCCAATATTCATACCTGATGAAACCCCTTTGAATCCTCTTCAAAATCGCCCAAAAACCCGCTTTAGTCGAAGTCCAAAATGTTTGCTTCTTTTCCAAGTTCGTGAACACTGTTCACTATAACACCATACCTTTTTCCGCTTCTGCGGTCCACTGACCGCACCTGCAGTACCGTTTTTGCGACAATTTGACCGCTTACGCGGTCTAACATAAAACTCCTGGGACCGCTTATGCGATCCAAACACCGCTTATGTGGTTTTCCTTCGATCGCTTCTGCGGTCTATTATCCGCTTATGCGACACCGCATAAGCGCCCAACCTTCCGCTTATGCGGAAATCCCCTGGGACACTCCTGATCGCTTCTGAGACCTCCCCCATCGCATCTGCGGATCCGCTTATGCGGCTCCTTTTCCGCAGATGCGGAAATACCAGAAGGTGAAAATATCAGACCTGTAACAAATGCTTCAAACTCCCGTTTAACCATCCGAAATCACCCCGAGGCCCCCGGGACCTCAGCCAAAAGCACAAACACATCCTAAAACCTTATTCAAACTTGTTCCAATCCTCAAAACATGTCAAACAATGCTAAAACCATTAAATCACATCGGATTCAAGCCTAGTTTTCTTCAAAACTTCCGCAATACGCATTCAATCAAAAACCCAACCAAACAACGTCCGAATGACATGAAAATTTGCAGACATATCCAAAATCACCTAACGAGGCTAATACAACTCTCGGAATTCCATTCCGACCCACGGATCAAAATCCCACCTATCAACCGAAATTCGCCAAAATTCAAACTTCGCCAATTCAAGCCTAAATCTACCCCGGGCCTCCAAATTCGATTCCGATCACACTATTAAGTCACAAATCATCCCCCGAAGCTAACCAAACCACCGAAATTCACATCCGAGCCCTCTAACCACATAGTGAACTTCCGGTTGACTTTTTTAAAATAAGCTTTCTTCTGAGAGGCTAAGTGCCTCGTTTCCAACTAAAACCAACTCAATCCCATCCGATCAACTCAAATACCGATATTGAAACATGAAGCAACACAATATGGGGGAAACAGGGCGGTAACTCACGTGACGACGGGCCGGGTCATCACATCTTATCTTCTACTTCTGTCATAACCGCTTCTGCAGCTCTTGGACCGCAGAAGCGGTCGTTTTATCGCAAAAGCGGAAGGGGCCAGGCCCAGGAGAAACCACAGGAGTGGACCCTTGACCGCAGAAGCGGACCTCTGACTGCAGAAGTGGACCATCCGCCCAGGCCCAGAACCATAGAAGCGGTGGGCTTTCCGCTTAAGCGGCCTCGCAGAAGCGAGTTTAGAACCGCAGAAGAGGCCCAGGCCCCCCTTGCCCATTTTCGCAGAAGCGGCCCATGTCCGCAGAATCGGGATTCCTTCTGCAAAAGCGGAAATCACTGGGGGCAGAAGGGTTCATTTATACGAACCCAAACTCATTTCTTTAACATTTTCTCTCAACACTTAGGCGATTTTGGTGATTCCAAAGAGGAGGTTTCAACATAACATTGCAAGGTAAGTAATCCCATTCACTTATAGTTCAAATACATGAACATTAGGTAGGTTTAACACTAAAAATTAGGTAAAATCAAGGGATTTGAGCTAGACCTAGGGTTTAATGAAAACTAAGGTTTTATCACATAAGTTGCCATGTAATGAACTAGAAATCATATATTTGTGATCCTTAGGTGATAGAGAACAACTTTCTTTGAAAAATCTCGGAATCCGGGCACGTGGGCCCGGGGTCGGAATTTAGGAAACTAGTGTTAATGGGTTGGAAATTGCTTAAATGGTTGGAACTCGATCTTGTAAGCCTTTATTTACTAGTTCTTACTTCGTTTTATTAGTTTGGGCTTCTAATTAAGGACTTGGGCTCGTTCTTGGACTTTGGGAGTACACTTTGGAGCGAGGTGAGTCTCCTTTCTAACCTTGTAAGAGGAAATTGTCCCCTTAGGATTTTTAAATGAGTAATTGTTCTTAAATGCGGGGGCTACGTACGTACTAGGTGACGAGATTCCGTGCGTAGCTACTATATGATAATTGTTCGGGTAGTTTAGGACCCACATCATATCTAATTGGGGAATATCTCTTATTTTAAATTGCCGATATGATCATTATGGGCTGCTAGAGACTTGAGGAAATGAAAGTGAACATATGAGTTTGTTGAGCCTTGGTAGGTGTTCCCTTGTATGTAATTGAGCCTTATGTGCTTTTCTTGATATTTTCTTGATGATTATGGATCGGGCCGATTGCCTCGGTGATAATAGATGCATCTATGGTTCGTGCCCCTCGACCCTCGGCAGTGCACAATTTATTTTCTGTTGGAGCGGGCCGTCGACCTCGGCATGATTGTGCATGATTTATATTCTTACATTTAGTTATGGCATGATCACTCATTCAATATGAAAAAGGAAAAACTGCTGATTAAATTATGACAAGAACATGAATATGACTCTTCTATTAAACTTGTGTTATTGGAAATGCTCTATGATGTATATCTCACTTTATTATATTATATTATCTTAACCTTAGTAAGTATCAAGTCGACCTCTCGTCTCTACTTCTTCAAGATTAGACAGGATACTTACTGAGTACATGTGGTTTATTTAATCATGCTACGCTTATGTGCTTAAATGTACAGGCTTTGAGGCAGGTGGATCTGGACATTATCCTGGTGAGCAGCAGTGAGCACACTTGGGGACTTCTACGGTGAGCTGCTTCTCTTTCATGTCGATCTGCAGCCGAAGAAGTCCTTCCTTGTACTTTTGTTTCTGTCTATCCTGATTCAGACAATAGGATAGTGTATTATTCTTTTGTGTATATTCTACTAGTCGCCCGTAGCTTGTGACACCAGGTTCTGGCACACACAAAGTAGTAGACTTTTATTTTTGGGTTGTATTGCTATTATAGCACTTTATGATCTTTACTGGTCTTATCTTTTATATTCAAAAATCTAGTATAACTATCTATTGACTAAAGTAAAAATGAGAACTTAATCACATCCGCATCGGCTGGCCTGACAATGGTGTCAGGCGCCATCATGACCTATTATGGTAAAATGGGTTGCTCCAACAGAAAATAAATTGTGCACTGCCGAGGGTCGAGCGGCACGAACCATAGATGCATCTATTATCACAGAGGCGATCGGCCCGATCCATAATCATCAAGAAAATATCAAGAAAAGCACATAAGGCTCAATTATATACCAGGAAACTCCTATCAAGGCTCAATAAACTTATATTTTCACTTTCATTTACTCAAGTCTCTAGCAGCCATAATGATCATATTGGCAATTTAAAATAAGAGATATTCCCCAATTAGATATGATGTGGGTCCTAAACTACCCGAACAATTATCATATAGTAGCTACGCACGGACTCTCGTTACCTAGTACGTACGTAGCCCCCGAATTTAGCAACAATTACTCATTTAAAAATCCTAAGGGGACAATTTCCTCTTACAAGGTTAGAAAGGAGACTCACCTCGCTCCAAAGTGCACTCCCAAAGTCCAAGAGCGAGCCCAAGTCCTTAATTCGAAGCCGAACAATCCCAAACTAATCAAACAATGTAAGAACTAGTAAATAAAGGCTTACAAGATCGAATTCCAACCATTTAAGCAATTTTCCAACCATTAACACTAGTTTTCTAAATTCCTACCCCGTGCCCACGTGCCTGGATTCCAAGATTTTTCGAAGGAAGTTGTTCTCTGTCACCTAAGGATCACAAATATATGATTTCTAGTTCATTACATGGCAACTTATGTGATAAAACCTGAGTTTTAATTAAACCCTAGGTCTAGCTCAAATCCCTTGATTTTACCTAATTTTTAGTGTTAAACCTATCTAATGTTCATGTATTTGAACTAAAAGTGAGTGGGGATTACTTACCTTGCAATGTTATGTTGAAACCTCCTCTTTGGAATCACCAAAATCGCCTAAGTGTTGAGAGAAAATGTTAAAGAAATGAGTTTGGGTTTGTATTAATGAACCCTTCTTCCCCAGTGATTTTCGCTTCTGCGGAAGGAATCCCGCTTCTGCGGGTTCCGCTTCTGCGGACATGGGCCGCCTCTGCAAAAATGGGCAAGGGGGCCTGGGCCGCTTCTGCGGTCCTAACCTCGCTTCTACGAGGCCGCTTAAGCGGAAAGCCCACCACTTTTGCGGTTCTGGGCCTGGGCGGATGGTCCGCTTCTGCGGTCAAGGGTCCACTCCTGTGGTTTCCCCTGGGCCTAGCCCCTTCCTCTTCTGCGATAAAATGACTGCTTCTGCGGTCCAAGAGCCACAGAAGCGGTTATGACAGAAGCAACATATAAGGCTTTTCTTAAGTTTTCAACTTCACTCGAACCTCGACCATTTGACGCTCGGGGCTCCCGAGCCCCGCCCGAACATACCAAAAGTCTGAAATCACGAGGCGGATCTACTCGAAACGCTTAAAACAATGCTAAATCAAATAATCAACCCCAAAACCAAATGATTCAAATCATTGAACCTTCAAGTTCTAAATTTCCTCCTAACGGGTCAAAACGCCCTTAAACCACTCGGATTGACACCAAATTTTACAGGTAAGTCTTGACTGATATTTCGGACTTGTACCAAGTTTCGGAATCAAAATCCGAACCCGATACCTAGGAAAACAATAATTTCTTAGTTTATTTAAATTTTTGAAACTCAAACTTAACAATTTCATATAAAAATTCATTACTCGGGCTAGGGACCTCGAAATTCGATTGCGGGCATACGTCCAGGTCCCATATTTTCCCACGGGCCCTCAAAAATTGTCAAATCACGATTCCGGATCTGTTTCCTCAAAATATTGACCGAAGTCAAACTTGACCTTTTCAAAGAAACTTAAAGATGCAACTAGGCTTATTCTTGCTCAAAACTCTTCTAACTTCCGAACCACCCGTCCCCGCAAGTCATAAATTAGCCAAAGCAAGCGTGAAAAGTATTGTTTAAGGGAACAGGGTTCAAAAATGCAAAACGACCAGTCGGGTCATTACAGCTGATGATCAGTTTCTCCATTTTCTTTACGGTTTCTATGTTTTATCTATATTACAACATATTTGATTTTCGTGTTGCTGTTTTTTTGTTGGATAAAAATTGGTGCCTTTTTCTGATCAATGGTATGACCATATCATTCTTCAGTCCTCACGGAGTTGTGTTTCCAGAAAATGAGAAAATGAAGAAGTAGAAGGGGAGGAGAAAGGGAAGGTGAAGTTTTTTAAAAAGTGGGTACGGGTGCAAACAGAAAGACAAAGCGGCTACAGGTTAAAAAGGGGCGCCGAAATAGGGCGCCCCGTGTAATTTTTACAAAATATACGCAATAATATTTAGAGCCATTTGGATTAGCTAATTAATAGTAGCCGATAAGTATTAAGTGTTGATAAGAACTTTTAAGTGTATAAATTGATTTAATAAATAAACAGTTACGTGTTTGAATAAAAGTACTGAAATTGATAATAAAAAGTTGAAATATTTGACATCTTTTATGTTAAAATAGCATAAATATTCTTAAAGTTGTTAACACTAGTAAAAGGATGATTAATTATAAAATTTTTATATGATTCAATTACAAATTAATATGTCTCAATTTACTTTTAGTTATAAATTGATTAGATAAAATTCTTGTTTATGTTTATATTATTAATTCATAAACCTAATAATTTGAATAAAATTTAATAATAAAAGTTATACTTAAATATTACATAAAATATTCGTTTAAAAAATTAACAAATTCGATCCTAATTAACATAAATTCAGAATTTAAAATTCTCATATTAAAAATATCTTGAGCTGTCATATCACATCATGGTAGACAATTCAATAAAATCTGTCTATTTGAATAACTTTCGTTATTTAAAACATATTAGTTGCTACTTATCTTCCTTATTTATTTTCATAATACTAAATGAAATACATATAAATATACCAGTAGACAAAGGGCACCTTAGAATTAGTTGCAAAAGAAAAGGATACACTGGGAGAATTGCAGCTTGTTGGGAGAAAAAAGAAAGAGAAAGAGAGGGAAAGAGAAGAATCGCAGCTTGGTTTTGAGAGGGGACGGGAAAAAGATGAAAGAATGAGGTTATGAAGAGGATTTGGTGTATTATTTTACTAGGATATGTTAGAGATTATAAAAGATACTAAGGATAAAATAATAAAATTTGCGGACAAAGTAAAACTGATTATAAGTCGAAAATTATAAGTTGGAGGTGACCAACTTATGACTTCTGGCTGATTTTAACCTATAAACATTTTGGTATTTATCAAAGGTGTAGATAAACTAAAAAAATGCTTATAAGCTAGTCAACTGACAATAAGCTGGTCAACTGACAAACTTATAAGCTTAGCCAAACACCCTCTTAAGCTTACACCGCTTTTAAAAGAGTTTAACTTCAGTGCTAGATAAAATTCTATTTATGTTTTCAGGTTATGAACGTCACTATTATAATTTTAGTCTGGTAACTTCAGAAATGCAGTCACTAACTCGATTTAATCTTATTTACCCCTAAATCGAATAACAATTAAATTTTACACGATTTTAAGGATACAAAAAATATTATAGAAACGAGTTGAAGACAAAATAAACGATCAAACCAGTTGTTATGTTATGGTCTAGCCCGAACTTAGATCGGACGGTGAACTCGTCTTTGATTGACCCTTGGTTTGAGCCCGATTGTGAATGAAGAATAGAAAATTAAATAAGAACTTTAGCAGTAGCTAAAAAGCAGAAAAATAAATTTGTATTGCTTTGATTCGCATGTTACAATATGTCTTGTCAAAGAAAAAAAATTTCTTTATATAGTAGGAGAGTTTCACCCCTAGTATCAGTCTAAAAAAGGTAAAAATCTGCCTTTTTCATTAATTATTGATCCATAACCGACATCGAGCGAGGTCCACCCCGTGATATCCGGTTAGGTGCGAATATCACAGCCCTCTATCCGTCGCGCGTAATCGTTTACCGTATTTTTTTTAGGTCTTAGAACTCACTCTTGGCCCGGGGCGCGTCGCTCTATCACACCCGATGACGAGCACATCGTCTACTCTCCCTAGATCTCGATACAAAAGATTTCTAACCTCGATTTCAATCTTGTACATCCGTGCCCTTCTTTCATTTTCTCATTGGGAAATCGGGATAGACATTACCCTCGATTTTATCAGTACACAGATAGTCCCCTTTCTTTCCAGAGAGTAGATTTACCGAAACGACGGGAAGCGATAGATGAAATCTGGTTCCTTCCTTCGTACATTACAATCAAAATGACAGGTAAATTGAAACGTCCCATTAGTTGCGTCGTTCTGACTTCTGACACGTGTCAGTCACCGGTTGACTGTCCTCGAATGCGAAACATCGCGCATTGATTATGTTTCCTCTATAAAAGCTTCGACCCCTTTTGGCTTCTTCCACTTTCCGATTCTAGAATTTACCCTCGAACTCTCTAATTGCTTTTAACTCCTCCAAATCTTTATATATTGCTCCTTGAACCTTCATATCTTCATCTTCAATCCTTATATACCTTCTTTGGATTTTCAACCCAAACCTTCATACCTTGATACCATCTTTAAAACATCATATTTTTCTTCAAACCTTCATACTTTCCAGATTACAATGGCAAAAACCTCCAAGTCAGTGCCTTAGCAGACTGCTCCTTCATCTTCCCACCCGACCGCAGATGCCGAGGTGTGCATTCCCGAGGTGGATCAAGAGCCCCCCATGAAGAGCTTCGTACCTGGGGGCTGCTCCATCGGAAACGACTTCAATGTCGAGAAGTCCTCTAGTCAATAGGACTGAGGCAAGAGAGCATAAAGATACATATGCTCTGTTACGGAGGAAACACTATACATAGTCCGAGTGGACTATAAATGGGAGAGTAAGGAGGTGGTACCCAGGCCAAATAATGAGATTACTACCCACGTAGAGGGGTTCTCAAGTGTTTACACTTACTCCTTCACGCTTGCCCTGGTAGAGTCCTTGCCTTCTGCAAAAGATACAAGATGTGCCTCAGGCAAATTCACCCCTCCTTTTGGAGGATCATAATTCTCTTATGACACTTCGTGAACAACACTGACGCCCCTCGGTTCACCCTCAACTATCTACTCTATTTATACAGTACCCGAATCTTTCGAGGGGAGCTGATCAAGCTCGTTTTCTGAGCAAGCAAGGCTCCTTTCTTAAGCATCGACGAGGACTGAAACCAAGGTTGGCAGGGGAGGTTCGTTCGGGTGAAAACCGAAGACCTGATCCTTTCCAAGTTTTTGTTGTTCCTTGAAAAGTGGAACACATCCCGTAAGTATTTTCTTTCTTGAGTATTCATTTCCTTTTATTCTTTCTCTCATTGCCTGTGTTTGTTGCCGTGCAGCTCTTACCCAAGTTCCTAATGCAATTCCCTGCTTCAAGGAGTGGATTAAGGGAATCTGCAAACAGATGTCGTACTTCGATCGCGCATGGCGCAGGCTCTCGAAGGGCAAATGAAAGGCCTGATCCCATGGTGAGGTTCTTTCCTGAATAATTACCTCTATGCTTTTAGCTTACACGGTGTTAACCTTTCTCCTTTTTATAGGTTTGCCTAAGACCACCGAACTTAGGCCGTTAGATGAGGATAAAGATCAGTCCTCGCTTGACAAACCCTCCATTTCGGGGCTGCTTGGGGCTTCCGCGAAGGAGGAAAGAAGAAGAAGAAAAGAAAGTCAACGAGTTCCCCGGACGCCGAGGCGAAGAAGAAGGTGACCATCCAGGTCGTTAATTACCTCTATGCTTGATCCCATGGTGAGGTTCTTTCCTGAATAATTACCTCTACACTTTTAGCTTACACGGTGCTAACCTTTCTCCTTTTTTATAGGTTTGCCTAAGACCACCAAACTTAGTCCGTTAGATGAGGATGAAGATCAGTCCTCGCTTGACAAACCCTCCATTTTGGGGCTGCTTGGGGCTTCCGCGAAGGAGGAAAGAAGAAGAAGAAAAGAAAGTCATCGAGTTCCCCGGACGCCGAGGCGAAGAAGAAGGTGATCATCCAGGTCCGGAAGCCCAAAAAGATCACCAAGTCCAGGGTACCGGACCCCGATTCCCTGTGCCGGCTCCGGGACGAGCCCGAGGATGATGCTTTTTATGTCGACCCTTAACGTAGGGGAGTGGGCGACGACCAGGAAAGAGGACCTTGAGGTCGATCCTGTTTTAACTCGGGAACCAGAGGGAGAGGTGGAGGCTACGACTCCCCGGGAAGATGCTCCTATCCCAAAAGAGGCAGCCGGTGTCATTTACATCATAGAGACACCCTCCTATACTGAGTCCATGATCGAAGAGGCCCAAGGGGGCAATGAGAAGTCAAGCGAGATGTCGTAAGTCCCAGACGATGCCCTCAACACATTCTTCGACCGCATGGATATGGCCACACTAGAGGATTGTTTTGGGCCTAGTCGCCTGGACGTCCTGAAGAAAGATTTGCCATCAGGAGGGGGCAGGCAGAGTTTGAGCCCAAAACTAGTGAAGCAATTTCTTGCTCCAAGTGTGGACCCCGAGCGCAAGGGATAGGTCGTTCTTACAATCCTGAGGATGCTCGGGTCCTGTATGCTACGGTTGGTGTAGCCAGCTACCTTCAATGCCTGGTGACTTAGGAGGACCAGGCAAAGATGAACGAAGTGGGTACATCGAGCCTCTGAAACAGTGCGTAACAGGTGTTGAATCGGGAAAGGCATCAGCCTTATGTACCTTTTTGTGAATCTCACTTTGGTTTTTGATGTGCTCTACTAACTTCATTGTTTTTTAGGCTTCAGTGCTTCATCATGAAAGCTTTCTGCGGTACCGTTTGGAGATTAGCCAGCTCAAGTTTGAGCTCAAAGAGCATGTCCGGAAGAAGGACATGTACAAGGCTCTTAGTGAGCAGCAGAACAAGGCCCTCAAGACCTCCCGATTCTCCAGGCCGAGCTGGAAAAAGCCCAGAAGGAGGCCTCGACCATAAAGCGGGAACACGCCAACCTAGTTGAGAAGGTAGAAATCTTTGAGGTTAAAAACGAGCAGCTAGTCGTGGTGAGTAACAACATAACTTTGTTGGTCCAAGAGAAGATAGACCTAATTGACCAGCTTCAAGCTAAGATGGATGAGGTCAAGGCCACGACCGAAGTGTGGAAGGGCAAGATGGACATGTTGGCTTCATAGAAGGAAGTTGCAAGAGCGGAGCTGGCATTGATCGAGAACCAACTCGAGGTGGTGAAGGAAAAAGCCGACAAGTGGTCTCGGCTAAATGAAGATCTCCGGGCACATCTGAGCTCGGCCGTCACGGAACGAGATGCTCTCGGACAAGAATATGCTACACTGAGGTCCAAATTGGATGCAACCTCTTCTTACACTGAGGAAATATTAGCACAGTATAAGGTCGATGTGGCTATAGCCGAGACTCACGTATAGACGAAGACTAAGTACATATAGCGGCTATCCGGGAGAGAGACCCTCAAAGAGATTCATGCCCGAGGTTTTGACCTATCGGCCAAGATTGAGGAATCTAGGAGACTCGAGCCCCAGGCAAAGGAGCTCTACAAGCCTGAGTATCCCGAAGGCTCCGAGGGTTTTGAGGGTTCCAAAGGCTCCGATGGTTGTGACGACGAGTCAAATCCTGGTGAAGACCATGCGTAGATGCCTTAGTACTTTTCTAGTTTTTCCTTATGCATATTTTTTTGGTTTCTTTTGAGGTTGTTCTATCGTGCCTTTGTAAATATATTTGGAGTTTTTAAAATTTTTCCCTTTCTGGCAAAATCGTGTCTTTACTTTTCTAGCAATTGTACCGTCCCTTTCTGGTAAATATACTTGCAATTTTCTATTTGCGTATTATTTTTAATGCCTTAGCATATAATAAGATGTAATTCTGGAGCGTCCATTTTTCGGAGGTCCGAATGGTGCCCGACTTCAATGCAACTTAGATTTACTTGTGGCTTCGAATACTCGGTAAAACCGATTGTTTTTAAGATGCTCAAATGTTTTTAGATGATTTTTTTGCGGAGGGTAACCTTTTTAGTAGGTTTCAATTTTTTGTAAGGGCCTTACTTTCTGGTTACAGACTTTGGACGTCTCCGAGCCATTTTTAGGGTGGTCGTGGCCTTTTATAATTGGGAACCGCCTAGTAGGTTTGGTGCCTCTCAGATTCGATAGCCTGGGTCGTCCGAATTTTCATCAGGCGACTGTCCCTGAATAAGGGTAGCCCGTGGGCTTAACAGTCCCCCTAGCAGGGGTAGCCCATGGGCTTTAGGATCTAGAATCGAAGAAGCAAAATGCTCGGTAACAAAGTGTAAGGGAAGTAGAAGTTCCTTTCATTGCTTAATATGCAAGGCACATGATCAAAGGCGCATAAAACTTGTGTCCTAGCTAGAGTGGACTATGTGGGCATGGTTCATATGACCGTTTGACCCTTACTAATGAATCCTAACCACCAAGCTTTAAATTTTAGCACATAAATTTTTTTCCCTTGCTAAAGATCTTAATTCTGGGGTAATGGCCCCCAGTATCCAAGGTCGAACTTGTGAGGGATAAGATACTGTTGATCTGATACAAATGATCATAGATTACAGTTCAATAATGGTCTTTAAATCTAAGGTAGCACATTTTACTTTGCATCGTTAAAAACCTTGCCGAAAAACCCACTTCAGGACAAAATCGGTTCAAGGGAAAAAGAGTGCAACACATACTTTCAGACCTAATAGCCACATCCGTCCTTGGCTGATTACCTGCATACGTTAGTCCAATTTGTAACACAATTAAAAAAGGAATTGAGTTCGTACCTTAGCAATAGTACCGCTTTAAGTGTGTCATGTTCTAGTTGTTTGGTAGTTGTTCATCGTTTTCCCATTTTGAGTTTATATGAGTCTTTGTCAGTTATTCCAACAACTCGATATGGTCCTTCCCAGTTCGGGCCCAGTTTCCCTTCGTTCGAGTTCCTGGTGTGTACTGTTACCTTTCTCAACACCAAGTCCCTGACTTAAAAGTGTCGGAGGCTAGCTCTTCGGTTGTAATGCCTTTCTATTTTCTTCTTCTGGGTAGCCACTCGCCTTTCTACAATAGTTCCAAGCTCATGATCATGGCCTCGTCGTTTGTCTCTTTGGCCGCATACTGAAACCTGAGGCTTGGTTCTCCCACCTCGATTGGTATTAAGGCTTCGGCTTCGTAGACCCCCAATTTTTTATTTCGAAGTCGTATGGTACGCCCACAGAACTTCGGGCAGGATCTCCTTCCATTTACCTTTCAAACCAGTCAACCTCTTTTTTAGGTTATAGTCTTGTTCATCGATTCTTCCTGCCCATTTGCACTAAGGTGATAAGACGTTGATAGTATCTTATTGATCTTGTGATATTTGAAAAACTTACTCACCTTGCTGTTAACAAATTGTTTTCCATTGTCGCAAAAAATCTTGGTTGGTATCCCAAATTGACATATTATGTGGTCCTAGAAGAAGTCAATGACTTCTTTCTCTCAAACATTTTCAAATGCTTGAGGCTCAACCGATTTGGAAAAATAATTGGTCATGAATAGTATGAATTAAGCTTTATCGGGTGCCTATGGTAAGGGACCGACGATGTCCATTCCTCACTTAATGAATGTCCACAGGGACAAGACCGAGTGCAGTATTTCTCCCTATTGATAGATCATCGGGGCGTGTCTTTGGCACTTGTCGCATCTCTGTACAAATGTTTTTGCATCCTTTTCCATTTCGGTCCAATAGTAGCCGGCCCTGATTAGTTTCCGAACCAAGGATTCTGCCCCTTAATGGTTCCCGCAAATGCCTTCGTGAACATCTCTCATGGCGTATTCGGTCTCTCATAGTCCCAAGCATCTGTCTAGCAGGCCAAAGAAGGTCCTCCTAGACAATTCCAATTTAACCAAGCTAAATCTAGCAGCTTTGGTGCATAGGGCTCTCGATGTTTTGGGATCCGAAGGCAATTTTCCTGTCTTTAATTAGTCTATATATTTGTTTCTCCAATACCAAGTTAAACTCATTGACTTCACCTCAGCGTGTCCTTCTTATATCATCAAGATCATTATTTGCACTAGTGCTCCTGAACTGAATTCATCGGAATCGGCCAACGACCCCAAGTTAGCCAGTGCATCAACCTCACTATTTTGATCTCAGGGTACATGTTGCAGGGTCCATTCCCTGAATAGGTGTAGGGTTACCTGCAATTTGTCCAAGTACCTTCGCATCCATTCTTCTTTTACTTTGAACATTCCATTAATATGATACTGATCCTAGACCCCTTCGCATTGGAGGCACCGTCCGTGAAGAGGGTCTAGATTCACAAAGTAGTACCCGAGATTAGTAGTAGTTCCCTTTAGACTTCAAGTTTTAAGGCCGATGTAAAATCGGCCACGAAGTCTGTCAAAATTTGAGATTTTATAGTGGTTTGGGTTTGGTACTCGATATCGTACCGGCTAATTTCCACGCCCCGTTTGGACAGGCGGCACGAGAGCTCGGGGTTACGCATGATATTCTTTAGCGCGTAAGAGGTCACGACACATATGAGGTGGCATTAAAAGTATGGTTTTAGCTTCCTGGAAGCATGAGTGACAATTTTTTCAAGTGAGGATACCTTGATTCGGCCTCGCTTACTAACATAGTAAATAGGAAATTACGTACCTTCTTCCTTCCGAATTAATACACCACTTACCGCTACTTAGGAAACCACCAAGTAGAGGTACAACTGTTCGTCTACCTTCCGAGTGTGCAGTAGGGGGGACTCGATAGGTATCGTTTGAGTTCTCCAAAGGCTTGCTAGCATTTCGTGGCCTAGGAAAAGTTATTCTTCTTCTTTAATAGTGAAAAGAATCGATGGCTTTTGTCGGAGGAACTCAAGATGAACCGACTCAATGCGGCTACACGCCTGGCCAGTCTTTTAACGGCCTTGACGTTTTCCACCACGGTGATGTCCTCTATGGCCTTTATTTTATCAGGGTTGATCTCGATTCCCCAATTAGATACCATGACCCCGAGGAATTTTCCCGATCCGATCCCGAATGCGCACTTCTACAGGTTTAGCTTCACATTTTATTTCTTTACTATGTCGAAGGTCTCTTACAAATATTTCAAATGGTCCTCTGCTCGAAGGAACTTAACAAATATATTGTCAATAACTTCCATTCATTTCCCTATTTGTTCTTCGAACATCTGATTTACTAGGCGTTGGTAGGTAGCAGTGGTGTTCTATAATCCAAGTGGCATTATGTTATAATAGTAGGTGCCAAATTTAGTGATAAAAAAATCTTTTCTTGATCATCTGGGTCCATCCGAATTTGGTTGTACATGGAGTAGGCGTCGAGAAACTTGAGTATCTTGTGCCCGACCATTGCGTCAACCACTCAATCGATGTTAGGTAAAGGGAAAGAATCTTTAGGGCATGCTATATTTAGGTCTTTATAATATACACACATTCTTAGCTTATTCCCCTTATTAAGAACTACCACTATATTAGCTAACCACTGCGGGTATTTAACTTCCTGGATGGATCATATTTTAAGAAGTTTGGATACCTCATCCTTGAGTAACATATGTTTGATCTCGAACTATGGCCTCCTCTTTTTCTTAACCGGGTGGAACTTTGGGTCCAAACTCAGCTTATGAGTGGTTACCTCCGGTGGGATTCCTATCATGTCAAGATAGGACCAAGCAAAACAATCTACATTAGCTTTAAGAAAATTAATAAGTTTTTTCCTGAGCTCAGGGGTTAACCGCGTGCACAGGTGTACCTTTCTATCCGGTATGTGTTAGTTTAATATGACATTCTCCAACACTTCGACCGTCGATATAGTGGTGTCGGTGTCATCAGGAGCTATGAATGATCTCGGGACACCGTAATCATCCTCCTTGTCTGTGCCTTGTTTCTCTAGTTCGGCTGAGACTGGCATCAGTGACTGCTATTTAATTTATTCCTTTTTGGTTGGTTCCCATTCCTTGATGCCGAAACCACAGGCACCAGGGTTACCTCGTCAATAGCGAATATCTCCTTTGTGGCCGACTATTCTCCGTAGACCGTCTTGACTCCCCCCGGTGTGGGGGATTTCAGTGCCTGGTGCAAGGTCGAGGGTACAACCCTCATGTTATGAACCTACGACCTTCCGAATAGAGCGTTATATCTTATGTACCCCTCGATCACGTAGAATTTTGTTTCTTGGATCATCCCGACGTATTTACTGCAAGGTTATTACCTTTTTAGTGCTCTCACATGTCATGTTAAACCCGTTCAACACCAAGATTGCCAGCACGATTTGGTCTTGTAACTCTAATTTCTCTACGACCCTTGATCTAACGATATTGTCCAAGCTACCTAAATAAATCAACACATATTTAAATTGAGATTTATTGATAAGTACGTATATTACCAGCGCATTATTATGAGGCTGCACGATGCCCTCGGCATCCTCGCCACTGAATGAAATGTCTCTCTCCGGGACATAATCTCAGGTGTGTTTTTCCCCTTTGATAGATACTATAGTGTGCTTTATCATTGGTCCTTGGGGGACATCGACTCCTCCGATTATCATGTTGATTACGTGCTGAGGCTCCTCTTGTTCGGCATATTTGTTGGCGTCCCGGTTCCTGAAGTGGTTTTAGTCTTGATCAATCAGGAATTGTCGGAGGTGCCCATTGTTAAATAACCAGGCAACTTCTTCTCTCAACTGTCGGTAATACTCGTCCTGTGACCTTGAGTGTCATGATACTTACACATCAAGTTAGGATCCCTTTGGGTAGGTTCGGGCTGCAATGGTTAAGGCCACTTGGTCTCTTTGATGTGCTCGATGGCTGACACGATGCTGGTAGCATCCATGTTGAAGTTTTACTTAGATAATATGCCTCCCTACTCCCGAGCGTCCTATTGAAACCATTTTTGCTCATCAGACCTCGGCCACTAGGCCCTCGATCACGTCTCTTCTCGTTCCTTATGGGGTGATGCCAGGATCTATTTCCCCCTCAGTCTGTACTATATGATTGGTACCGATTCCGAGCCTATCTTGGCTCATGATCAACGTCTCTCTTAGACATATCATCAGCCCTGATGGGGTAAACAGACCTAGAAGGAGCTCTAAGTTGGTCATCCTCAACATTGACATTTGACTGGTACCTGTTGTGGACATCAACCCAGGTCACCACCAGGTACTCCACCAAATTTTGTTTTAGCTGTTGAGAGGCCAATGAACTTTGGGGCTTTAGTCCCTGAGTTAATGCCTGAACAGCCCAATCATCTGCAACCAGAGGCAGGTCAATCTGTTCTATCTGGGACCTTTACACGAACTCCCTGAGCATCTCGTTGTCACTCTATTTGACCTTGAAAAGGTTTGGCTTTTTGGTCTCGACTTTGATGACCCCGGCATAGGCTTTTGTGAAAGCATCTGCAAGCATAGCAAATGAGTAAATGGAATTTAGGGGCAAGTTGTGATACTATATCACTACTCCCTTGGACAAAATCTCCCTAAAATTCTTCAGTAACACTGACTCGATTTCATAGTCTTCCAAGTCCTTCCCCTTGATGGCGCACATATTGGAGGTCACATGCTCGTTTAGATCTGTGGTCCCATTATATTTGGGGATATCGGGCATACGAAATCTCCTTAGGATCGGCTTCGATGTCATGCTAGGAGGAAAGGGCTTCTTGATAAATTTCTTAGAATCCATCGCCTTCAATATCGGGGGTGCTCCCGGGATCTGATTGACTCCAGAATTGTATGTTTCCACCTTCTTGTCATTAGCCTCAATTTTCTTCTCATTTGACTCCACCCGTTGCATCAATGCTTCAAGCATTCTCATTGCCTTGGGATTGACCTCGGGCTCGGCTTCACCCGATCTCTCGGTGATTTGTTTGTCTCTTCGAGTGCTTTCCCAGGATTGTTCATGATCTTTAAGGCCCTGTAAAAAACTAGTAGCTCGTAGTGTCAAGTCTCGATTATGTTTTGGGAATGTGTAAAATTCTTCACATTTCTGACCCTTTTGCACTGATCAAAGAGTTTAAAAATCAAAGAATCAAGTTTTCAAGAAAAGTGCTATTTTGCGGTCCAGAATGCGGTCGCAAATCTAGTATGCGGACGGCATTTCTGCCGCAGATTGAGTCAGTCATTTGGTTAAAATTGAGTTCAAAATGTGGTCCATTATGCGACCGTATAACTGATATGCGGACCGCATTTCCATCGCAAAGTGATTCAATGTGTCAGTCAAATTTGAGGTAAAAAATGCGGTGCATTATACAACCGCAAATCGTGTATGTGGACTGCATTTCCGCCGTAGACCCAAACAGTAGGACTGGATTTTTGGAGCACTTTCGGTGGTCCATTCTGCGTACTGCATTTCATCTTTGCGATCGCAAATGCGATCGCATACCTGACTTGGGCTACTACTTTTCTAGAATTTTAAACCCAACCCCTTTTTAATTAAACACCCCAACCCCCTCATTTTAACGATCTTTCTGAACAAAATAAAAGAGAGGGAAGAGAGGGTTCTTGAGAGAGAAATTCCTCTTTATCAATTTGATTCTTCAAAACTATCCGGGCCGAGAAATTTCAAAGTGATTGTCTTCATCCCCATTCTTGCATGTAAAATTCCTAACCCTTTTCATTGATTTTCAGGTGTGAACTAAGTGGGGAGTCTCATGCATTAATTATTGAAAATAATGGTTGGAAACATACATGCATGACTTTTAAAATATAAAATCTAGTAAGGGGAATTGGGTAGGAGTAAAGGATTGTACAAAGAGGGGTTGATAACTAAATAAGTTTGAGTAGCAATTGTGAGCTTCAATTCTAAGTCGTATGTGTTAACTTGTGCACTAGATTGACGTTGCTAGACTATTTGGTGAATTGAAAATAGAAGTTAAAAGGGAATTCGCCTCCAGGTATGTATGAATAACTTTGACTTTTGTAAAATCACCTTGTTTGGCGTACGAATATTTGGTATGTGATATCTACGTGGATTATTTGTGAAATTCTTGTGATTGGTATGATTTGAGTGTTCGTAGTTAAGTCTCCCGATATAATGGTGTAAGTAATTGGCAATAAACCAAATGTGTGGTTGTGAACGTGTTATGTGGTAAGAGTTTAGAAACAAATGATGAAAGAAATAGTAATTGATGCGATCAAAATAACTGTGGTAATGACATGTTTGGCTTGTTGTAGGCAACTATCGTGGTGACCTAAATTACATATGAACTGTTGAATATAATGGAAGAGGTATTGATGGTTATGGAAATAGTTTGTGAATTGTTGTTGTTGTTCCTTGAGATTTGTTGTTGTTGTTCTTTATGAATTGTTGTTGTTGTGTTGTTTGTAAATTGTGATTGTTCGGTGGGATCGGTTTGCGCATCGCAATATGAAGTAATAAGGTGTGGGTTGTGGTGATAAGGGTGGATAAGGTAATAAGGGTATAAAGTGATCGAAATCAATATTGAAATGAAAATATGATAAAGTTATTAAATCATTTATGTGAAAATGTTGAAGGAGAAATGGAGAGATTGTAAACTTGTTTGGCTTGATTGTTTCTTTTCATGTGTATTTGGTTGTTGATTCCATTACTACTTGTTACTTGTGTATGGTTTGAGTTTACTTAGGGCAAAGTTTGTTCATACATACCAGTACAATTCAAATGTAATGACGTCCCTTTTGCCGGGGGCACTACATTCGTGTTATGATTGCAGGTGGATCCCTAGCAGGTACTCCAGTCCATCGACTGTAGCTCCCCTTCACTTTCCGTCAGCTGTATTGGTGAGCCCCTTTCCTCTCGGGGCCCTGCGTGGCTCATCCCGCTTTTTATTTCCGAGTCTTATTTTTGTTTTTTTGTGTAAGGTATAGTTGGAGCCCTGTTACCGGCAAGTATTGTATCATCCTTTTGTATCTTAGAGGCTCCGCAGACAGGAAATGTGGGTTATAAACTTATGTAAATATGTATTTTGTACCCTGGGTGATGTAAGTTATAAACCACGCTAAGTATTCATGTATGTTATGTATATTTTGTAAAGAGGGTATTTTAATTATAAATAGCCAATTCCTTTTATTAATGAGCAATGAAAGCATGGGGTAACACGTGGGATAGGAAAGGCACCCAGGTCCGCTTGACTGGGGATACCCGGTCGGGCATCGGTCATGTCCCTCAGTTTGGGGCGTGACAAACTTGGTATCAGAGCCTAAGGTTTTAAAAGAGACCTAGGATGTCTCGAAGAGGTGTCTAGTAGAGCCCTTCTTATCGGTATGAAGTCGACCACATCTATAAGTGGGGGGCTGCATGGAAATTTAGGAAATTACCCACTTCTTTGTTATTCTATATCGTGCGGTGAAGTGAAACGTGAAAGTATCTATGTCTAACCCATGCTCTGTTCTGAATTTTTCAGCAATGGCACCTAAGAAGAGAGCTAGACTCGGCCTTGGAGCCAATGCCACCCCGAGTGAGGCTATGAATCATGTACCTAATGCCGTGGGTGAGAGTGACTTCCCGGTATTGAATCTACCTGGACCGTCTATCCCAGACCAGAGTGTTCCTGTTCTTGCTGCGACAGAGGGTGCTACCATCCCTCCCGTCGATATTCCTGATTCTGATAGAGTTCCAGCTTCTGATCCCGGGGTTCCTGATGGGGACCTTAGAGGAGCCATTTGTACATTGACCCAGTTAGTGGCCGCTTAGGACCAGAGATCTCATGATACCCTTACATCCTCCAGCGGACAGTGGGATTCCGCCAGTTCTAGAGTCAACCAATTTCTGCGGTTAGCCCCTCTAGAGTTCTCAGGAACAGACCCAGAGGTCGATCCGCAAGATTTCCTTCATAAGATGTATAAGACCCTTCGAGTGATGAAGGCTTCAGAGACGGAGGGAGTTGAGTTGCCTTCATACAGGTTGAGGGGCGCGGCATATTCGTGATTCGAGATGTGAGAGGATTTCTGTGGGGAGGGAAGACCTCCGGATAGATGGGATGAGTTCGTGGATGCATTTATGGACTATTTATTGCCTGCCGAGACAATGGCAGCCCGTGCCACTGAGTTTGAGGTGCTCAAGCAGGGCAGTATGAGTGTTTTGGAGTACCACATGGAGTTTGTGAGATTGTCCAAGTATGCACCTCAGTTTGTGTCAACCATGGCTGATCGAGTTCGATGATTTGTTCAGGGCCTTAGTCCTTTGGTAGTGAATGAGGCTGCTACAGCGGCCTTACACTCGAATATGAATTATGGGAAGATTGTGGGATTCTCTTAGGCCACAGAGGCTAGAATGGTGAAGATACGGGCGCAAAGGGAGGGTAGCAGCAGGGCCCGATCAGTGGCTCACTCAGGGAGATCAGCTCAGGGGAGAGGGTCATCAGGGCCATCCCAGTCATATGCTCAGTCCTCAGTGAGCGCACCACCATCTGTGCACAGTTATCAGTAGAGCAGCCACATGAGACCAGGTTCGGACAGTAGGAGGTCCTATCAGTCCGGTCATTCAGGAGGGAGGTCACAGCAACAGGGGAGGGCTTCATGCCCCCAAGTGTGGGAGATTCCATATAAAGACTTGTTATTTGGACATCCCGGTGTGTTTTAGATGCGGGTGAGAGGTCATATCCAGCGGGACTGCCATGTGCCCAATCAGGGCTTGGGTAGGGGATTTGCTCAGCCATCCGGTTCTTCAGTCGCCACATCATCTGTGCGTCCTCCAGCCCCAGCAGGGCGTGGTGCAATTAGGGGTGGAGCTCGTGGTAGAGGTGGAACCAGCCAGTTTTATTCTTTGAGTGGTCGCCAGAGTGCACAAATTTGACTCAATTTGGGTAATAGTTGATCGACTCACTAAATCAGCTCACTTTTTGCCAGTCAAGTCCACCGATACTACAGAACAGTATGCTAAGTTGTATATCAAGGAGATAGTAAGGCTTCATGGCACTCCACTTTCTATTATCTCAGATCGAGGGGCCCAGTTCACAGCTAATTTTTGGAAGAAATTTCAGCAAGATTTGGGTACTCAGGTGAATCTTAGCACAGCTTTCCATCCACAGACTGACGGTCAAGTAGAGCGGACTATTCAGATGCTTGAAGATATATTTCGGGCTTGTATCTTGGATTTCAAAGGTAGTTGATATGATCACTTGCTGCTTATAGAATTTGCTTACAATAACAGCTTTCATGCTAGCATTCAAATAGCCCCATTTGAGGCATTGTAAGGAAGGAGGTGTAGGTCTCCGATTGGATGGTTCGAAGTAGGTGAAGCAGAATTGATAGGGCCAGATCTCGTGCACCAGGCTATGGAGAAAGTTAAAGTCATTCAGTAAAGGATGAAAACTTCTCAGAGTCGCCAGAAATCCTATGCGGACATTCGTCGAAGAGATTTGGAATTTCAAGTTGATGAATGGGTGTTCTTGAGGGTATCTCCTATGGAGGGAGTCATGCGATTCAGGAAAAAGGGGAAGTTGAGTCCTAGGTATGTCAGGTTGTATCGGATCGCTCAAAGGATAGGGCAGGTGGCTTATAGGCTGGAATTGCCTCCTGAAATGTCATTAGTGCACCCGGTGTTCCATGTTTCCATGTTGAAGAAAGTGGTTGGAGATCCATCCACCATTGTGCCAGTTGAGACCATCGAGGTTAATGAAGAGTTGTCATATGAAGAGGTTCCGGTTGCTATCCTTGATAGGCAAGTCCGTAAATTGAGAAATAAGGAAGTTGCCTCAGTTAAAGTAATATGGCGAAGTCAAAGTGTTGAGGAAGCCACATGGGAAGCGGAAAAAGAAATGAAGGAAAAATATCACCTTCTGTTTGAACAAGTCTAGTAGTAATCGTGCGAACTCTTCTCCCTAAATAAATTTATATTGCGTCCAAATTGGTGCAAAGACACCCCGCATTTTCTTCCTAAATGTTTTACTATTGAAATCCCTCTAGTGCTATAAGAATTGTATGTCTTGTGATTGTTTAAGGCATGTGAACCTCTTTTTGGTAAATGAAAGTTTTATAAAAACTCATGTGATAAGTAAACAACTAATGGTAGTGTAGATTGGTAATGATTTATTTATATGCATGTAGTATGTTGAAGGGGATAAATTATGTGGGACTCATTGAAGTGACTAATTTATGTGCAAAATGTAGCAAGTGATTGAATATGTGCAATTGTTGAGGTAATAAATCGTATACCAGCTATAGGGGTAGCTGTAATTGTGTAATGGTACTTGGAATTGTGTTTCGGGGGCTCTCTGACAGGTAGATATGTCTAAATTACAAAGGGAACTCTGGCGAAAAATTTCAAAAATATGGGAGTCATTGAAAATTTGGAGTCTGCATATCATGGTTTCAAAAACTAACTGATTTTTCAATATCCTCATTCAAGGACGAATGATTTTAAGTGGGGGAGGATGTAAGGCCCCGTCAAAACCTAGTAGCTCGTAGTGTCAAGTCTCGATTATGTGTTAGGAATGTGTAAAACTCTTCACAGTTCGGACCCTTTTGCACTGATCTAAGCATATAAAAATCAAAGAATCAAGTTTTTGAGAATAGTGCTATTTTGCGGTCCAGAATGTGGTCGCAAATCTAGTATGCGGATCGCATTTATGCTGCAGATTAAATCAGTGGTTTGGTTAAAATTGAGGTCAAAATGTGGTCCATTATGCGACCGTATAACTGATATGCAGACTGCATAACTGATCGCAAAGTGAGTCAATGTGTCAGTCAAATTTGAGGTAAAAAATACGGTGCATTATGCGACCGCAAAATGTGTAGGCGGACCGCATTTCCGCCGCAGACCCAAACAGTAGGATTGGATTTTTGGAGCACTTTCTGCGGTCCATTCTACGGACCGCATTTCATCTTTGTGATTACAAATGTGATCGCATACCCGACTGGGGCTACTATTTTTCTAAAATTTTAAACCCTGCCCCTTTTTAATAAAGCACCCCAACACCCTTATTTTAACGATATTTTTGAACAAAATAAGAGAGAGGGAAGAGAGGGTTCTTGAGAGAGAAAGTCATCTTCATCAATTTGATTCTTCAAAACTATCCGGGCTAGGAAATTTCAAAGTAATTGTCTTCATCCCCATTCTTGCAGGTAAAATGCTTAACCCTTTTCATTGATTTTCAAGTGTAAACTAAGGGGGGAGTCTCATGCATTGATTCTAGAAAATAATAGTTGGCAACATACATGCATGCCTTTTTAAACCTAAAATCTAGTAAGAGGAATTGGGTAGGAGTAAAGGATTGTATACAGAGGGGTTGATAACCTAAATAAGTTTGAGTAGCAATTGTGAGCTTCAATTCTAAGTCGTATGTGTTAACTTGTGCACTATATTGATGTTGCTAGACTATTTGGTGAATTGAAAATAGAAGTTAAAAGGGAATTCGCCTCCAGGTATGTATGACTAACTTTGACCTTTGTAAAATCACCTTGTTTGGTGTACAAATATTTGGTATGTGATATCCACGTGGATTATTTGTGAAATTCTTATGATTGGAATGATTTGAGTGTTCGTAGTTAAGTCTCCCGATATAATGGTGTAAGTAATTAGTAATAACCCAAATGTGTGGTTGTGAATGTGTTATGCGGTAAGAGTTGAGAAACAAATGATGAAAGAAATTGTAATTGATGCAATCGAAACAACTGTGGTAATGACATGTTTGGCTTGTTGTGGGCAACTATCGTGGTGACTTAAATTGCATATGAACTGTTGAATATGTTGGAAGAGGTATTGATGGTTATGGAAATTGTTTGTGAATTGTTGTTGTTGTTCCTTGAGATTTGTTGTTGTTGTTCTTTGTGAATTGTTATTGTCGTTGTGTTCTTTGTGAATTGTGATTGTTCATGGGATTGGGTTGCGCACCGTAACACGAAGTAATAAGGCGTGGATTGTGGTGATAAGGATGGCCGAGGTAATAAGGGTGGCCGAGGTAATAAGGGTGGAAAGTGATCGAAATCACTATTGAAATGAAAACATGAGAAAGTTGTGAAATCATTAATGTGAAAATGTTGAAGGGGAAATGGAGAGATTGTAAACTTTTTTGGATTGATTGTTTCTTTTCATGTTTATTTGGTTGTTGATTCCATTACTACTTATTACTTGTGTATAGTTTGAGTTTACTTAGGGAACAGTTTGTTCATACATATCAGTACAATTCAAATGTACAGACGTCCCTTTTGCCGGGGGTGCTACATTCGTGTTATGATTATAGGTGGATCCATAGAAGGTACTCCAGTCCATCGGCCGTAGCTCCCCTTCACTTTCTGTCAGCTGTATTGGTGAGCCCCTTTCCTCTCGGGGCCCTACGTGGCTCATGCCACTTTTTATTTTGGAGTCTTGTTTTGGTTTTTTTGTGTAAGGTATAGTCGGAGTCTTGTTATCGGCAAGTATTGTATCATTCTTTTGTATCCTTAGAGGCTCCGCAGACAGAAAATGTGGGTTATAAACTTATTTAAATATGTATTTTGTACGTTGCTCGATGTAAGTTGTAAACCACGCTAAGTAATCATGTATGTTATGTATGTTTTTTAAAGAGGGTGTTTTAATTATAAATGGCTAATTCCTTTGATTAATGAGAAATGAAAGCACGGGGTAACATGTGGGATAGGAAAAGCACACAGGTCCGCTTGACTGGGGCTACCCGGTCAGGCGCCGGTCATGTCCCTCGGTTTGGGGCGTGACAGGCTCGACCTGTTCGGAGCGTGGCTTCGATTCTGCAGCTGCACTATTATTGCTTGTTGAGCCTGTAACATTTCGAAGATTAGCCGTTGGCTTACCACATCACCTTCGCCTTCGATCGCTTCCCAAGCTGTTACTCGGTGTCCCCCGCGAACTCTGTTTTCGGGATCAGTCCGCAAATTGACATCGATGACCACATGTCTCTTAGCATCGATCGCATCGGAAACTGGGACATCTGTCGGATCAGCAGGAGGCACCACATTGCTAGGCACCAAATTATTATTTTCGCTATGGTGGCCAGACTTAGCGTCAACGTTTAAGTGAGCAGACTGAGAGTTCGACATTTTTGGGCTGACTTGAAATTAAGACTTTAAAGAACAACCGTAAAATAGGGTGTGTTATGGAGATTCGTATCAAATCATCATTATTATTCCTAGCCCCACGGTGGGTGCCAAATTGTTTACCCCTTAATTAGACAACGATCAAACCACTTGTAATGTTATGGCCTAGCCCGAACTTAGATCAAACTATGACCTCATCTTTGATTGAACCCTTGGTTCGAGCCCGGTTGTAAATGAAGAATAGAACAATTAAATAAGAACTTTAGCAGTAGCTAAAAAATAGAAAAATAAACTTGTATTGCTTTGATTTGCATGTTACAGCATGTTTTATCAAAGAAAAACTTTAGCTTGATATAGTAGGAGAGTTTCATCCCTAGTATAAGTCTAAAAAAAGGTAAAAATCATCATTTTTCGTTAATTACTAATCCATAACCGACATCGAGTGAGATCCGTGACGTGATATCCAGTTGGGTGCGAATATCACGACCCGCTATTCGTCGTGCGTAATCGTTTACCATGTTTCCTGAGGTCTTAGAACTCACTCTTGGCTCGGGGCACGTCGCTCTATCACACCCAATGATGAGCACATCGTCCACTCTCCCTGGATCTCGATACGAAAGGTTTCTAACCTCGATTTCAATCTCGTGCATCCGTGCACTTCTTTTGTTTTTCTCATCGGGGAATCGGGGTAGACATTACCCCGGTTATACCGTACACAAATCTGTGAACATAAACCAATATAATAGTGTAAACGTTATTTGACGGTTTTTGTGTAAAAGTTAAACCCAAATTTAAATTGAGCCCCATCAAAGGGTCATCGTCGGATGTAATCAAATAGTGGCACAGTTTATTCATACATACCAGTACATTGATGATGAGAAGACATAGAAATAAAATGTAACAAAAAAAGAAAAGAGAAATCTATATCAAAAGTGAATTGTTCCTCTTCATGATTAAGAACTAGATATCAAAATGTATGACCTTAATTGCACGGCCTTCGTGTAAAGAGATAAAATTATGACAGCATGTTTACTGTACTATATAATAAGTATACTTGAAACTAATTTTAGATTATATAAAACCATAACAAGAATGTAGAGAAAAGGGATATCCAATTCTACCTGCAATAACTTCTAACTTGAACACAACATACCCATGACCCATCAGACAGTGTCAAATAAGGCCCCTACTTAGTGGAGAAGAGAGGATTAGATAAGAGAAAAGATGAGGAAAAAAGAATTTATGGAGATGGAACTCATCTTCTTGGTCTTTTTAGTTTTGTGTTCAGGAATGTTGATATTACCATCAGCATAATAGAAGGGTCAACTCATCAAGGGACTACAGTTACAACCTTTATTTTATCCAATTAGGAAAAGTATACTCCAACAAGACTCTTTTTACGAAAGAAATAGAAACAAAAAACAGTTAAATCTATGACTAGATTTTTTGTTTTGTGATAGTAGATAATACACCGTAACGAAGTAAACGACTGACAAACTTCCAAGATGTGAATATCCTCGCTGAATAAAGTATTCCGTATTCACGCAGAGTTCAGAAAGGAAGCGCACCTCTAGGATGGTGATATAAACTATCTACCCTAATACAAATATTAGTGACGGTTTCTATGACTTAAATCGTTGACCTATACATCACACAAATACAATTTTATCATTGCTTCAAAATTCCTTTTGAAAATGTCAATATCTTGGGGGAGTCTTTTCTCGAAGAGAAATGATATTATATGAATTTTTCATCCCAACTAGACACCAACTTTGACTTATTTATTCTTCTATTTGTTTCACGAATGATTTAACATTCCTCTGTTGTCTACATAGATTTAGTGAAATTGAATTCTTCGTACAAAGTACTAACGATTAGACGGTAAGACCTCCATGCAACTTGTATACGGTTGAAGTCGAGCTTGCCTACGGCATGGTAGATCAGGCTCGTAACATGGTAATAAAGGACTGAAGATCAACCCCAAGTCTCATCGAGTTAGAACTCAAGGTCAGAACGCCTGCCTTCGAGAATATCGAGGTCGTGGTCTTGGAATCGATCCTATTCCCGAACAAGCTCGAAGAAATATTGTTAGCATAGCCAACAGAAGACTGAAATATCCGTGACCGGTCGGATATTACGGCAGAAATCTCGGCACAAATAAGGAACTGGCAATCAGCGAATCAAGAGATTTTTTACCTTTTATAGAATCGTACCTAAAGTAGGACTCCTCTACTATATAAAGGGGGTCTGATAATTCATGTAACACATTGTAATACACATTCCAAAGCAATACATTATTATTTCTCTCTTTAAAGCTCTTATTCTTCTGTATTTTGAGACCAATCAAAGTACATCCAGTTCGAGTGTGACTGGTCTTCCAAGATTGTAACTGCTCAATTCGTGTGGTTTGAATTTACTTTATCATTATTCATTTCGATTGAAACTTAATTTATCGCTTTATGTCCAGTGAATTCGCGTATCCTTAAACCACTTATAAATTAAATTATTATTCGATTTGGAGGATAAACCGTTTGGTGCCCACCGTGGGAATAAGGAATAGTGGCTATTTGATACAAACTTCTATAACACACCTTGTTTTGCACTTGTTCTTTGAAGTGTCTTTGATTTCAAGCGGAAATCTAAAATGTCGAACTCCCAATCGGCCTCTCCAAACATAGAAACTGAATCCGGCCACCTAGCACCTGGAAACAAGGTGCCCCCAACTGACCTCGACGGAGTCCTAGCCGCAGACCCGATCGACATTAACTCGCATGTGGCCATTAATAAAAATTTGCCCACCGATCCTGAGAACAACGTCCGTGGAGATGTTTGATCGGTGGCATAAAGCCCGCATAGTGACGAAAATGGTAGAATCAACTTGCGGGTAATCTTCAAAATGTTACAGGCTCAACAGGCAGCGATAGCACAACTCCAGAATCAGAGTCGTGCGCCGAGCAAGATTGAGCCCAAAACATCCCAAGAAGTCATCTACAGAGATTAACCGACCCTGGAGAAGCCGAATGAAAAGGAGTCGAGGACCAACTCGAGATCATTAAAATCCTCGAAGAACTACAAAAAGAATAGAATAAGGGAGAAGAAAATTAAAGCAAATGACAACAAGGTGGAAACCTACAATTACAGGGTCGGCCAAATCCTAGCAGCACCACCGATACTGAAAGGCCTGGATTCCAAGAAGTTCGTGCAAAAACCTTTTCCTCTGAGCGTGGCTCCAAAGCCGATCCCTGTGAATTTTCGTATCCCCGAGATTCCTAAGTACAACGGAACAGCCGACCCAAACGAGCATGTTACATCCTACACATGTGCCATCAAAGGGAACAATTTGGAGGATAATGAGATCGAGTCTGTCTTGTTGAAGATGTTCAGAGAGACCCTGTCAAAAGGAGCTATGATATGGTATCACAACTTACCTCCTAATTATATTGACTCATTTACTATGCTTGCAGATTCTTTCATGAAAGCACACGCCAGGGCTATCGGGGTCGAGACCATAAAATCGGACCTTTTCAAAGTAAAACAGAAAGATAATGAGATGCTCAGAGAGTTCGTGTCCCGATTTCAAATGGAACAGATGTATTTGCCACTGGTCACTGATGATTGGGTCGTTCAGGATTTCACCCAAGGACTCAACATTCGGAGCTCGTTGGCTTCACAACAATTGAAACAAAACCTGGTAGAGTATCCGACCATCACTTGAGCCGATGTCCATAACCGATATCAATCGAAAATCAGGGTCAAAGATGATCAGCTTAGGGCATCTTCCGGGTCCGTGTACCTTGTCAAAACCATCGATAGAGTCAAGAGGGATATCGGTCGTGAACCGACATCAAACGTGGACCAGTATAAGCCGTACAATGGAGACCGAAGAAGTTGGGGGTCTGGGCGATACTCTATGCGAAACTAAAGGAGAAGTGATCAAGGTTAGAGAAAATGGGGACTCATGAGCAAAAACAGCTTTGACTGGCCCGTCGGGCCTAAAGAAGCGCCAAGATTATCGGAGTACAACTTCAAAGTTGCTGCCGCCACTATCGTATCTTCCATAGGATGCATCAAAGATACCAAATGGCCTAGACATTTAGAGTCTGATCCAATCGAAAGGGGTCCCAACCTAATGTGCAAATATCACGGCACTCATGGCCACAGAACGGGAGACTGCCGACAATTAAGAAAAGAGGTGGCCCTACTGTTCAACAACGGACATCTTCGAGAATTCCTAAGTGATCAGGTCAAAAACCACTTCAGGAATAGGGACTCTAATAAGCAGAATGAGCAGGAAGAGCCTCAGCACATCATCAACTTGATCATTGGTGGAATCGATATTCCCCAGGGTCCAATGTCAAAACACACCAAAGCATCCAACACAAGGGAAAAACGAACTCGAGATTACGTATCATAAGGAACCTTATCTTTCAACAACGAATAGGTTGAGGGGATCATGCAACCCCATAATGATGCACTGGTAATATAGTTAATCGTAAATAAATATCGAATTAAGCATGTTTTAATTGATCCAGGAAGCTCAGCCAATATCAGCAGATCAAAGGTCATGGAAAAACTCGGCCTACAAGATTAGCTCGTACCTGCGGTTCGAGTCCTGAACGGGTTCAACATGGCAGGCGACACCACTAAAGGGGATAGAACATTATCAGTGAACGTTGCCTGAACCATATAGGAAGCCAAGTTCTATGTAATCGAATGGGATATGAGATACAACGCTCTGTTCAGGAGGCCATGGATTCACAACATGAGAGTAATACCCTCGACGTTGCACCCGGTGCTGAAATTCCCAACACCCGGAGGAGTCAAAACAGTTTATGGGAAACAATCGGCCGCCAAAAAGATGTTCGCGCTCGATGAAGTGATCCCAACATCCACACTCTCAACATAGGAGGATCTGAATCAGATGTTCAAAGACGAGGCCAAATAGCAATCACCGATACAAGCCTCAACAGAGTCGTAGGAATGGGTGGTAGATGAGGACGACGACTATGGAGTCCACAGATTTTTCATAGCCCTCGATGATTCTGACGCTACAAATCAACGGTCGAGGAATTGGAACTAGTCGTACGAACTGAACACTTTCCTGATCGAAAGGTATTCCTAGGCACGGGGTTAAGCACGAGCTCAGAAACAAACTCATTCAGTTTCTTATAGCTAACGAAGATTGCTTCACTTGGTCCTACCTTGATATGACAGGGATCCCACCGAAGATAACCACTCACAAGTTAAGCCTGGACCCGAAGCTCCACCCGGTCAAGTAGAAGAGGAGACCCCAGTCCGAGGTTAAATATGCTTTCAACAAGGACGATGCATCTAAACTCCTTAAAATAGGGTCCATTCGGGAGGTTAAATACCTGGATTTGTTAGCAAATGTAGTGGTGGTACCTAAAAAGGGAATTAAGAATATGCGTAGACTATAAGAATTTGAATAAGGCATGTCCCAAGGACTCCTTCCCTTTTCCTAAAATCGATTGCATGATCGATGCTACGGTCGGCCACGAGATCCTCAATTTTCTTGATGCCTATTCCGGATACAACCAAATATGGATGAACCCGGCTGACCAGAAAAAAAACCGCCTTCATCACTAAGTACGGCACATATTGCTATAACGTGATGCCATCCGGATTAAAAAAAAATATCGGTGCCACTTATCAATGCCTAGTAAACCGGATGTTCGAGGAACAAATAGAAAAATCAATGGAAGTTTACGTTAACTATATGTTGGTTAAGTCCCTGCGAGTAAAGAACCATTTGAAACATTTGCAAGAAACTTTCAGCAAGTTGAAGAAGTACAATATGAAGCAAAACCTAGAGAAATGTGTGTTTGGAGTCGGATCAAGTAAATTCCTCAGATTCATGGTATCCAATCGGGGAATTATGATCAACCCCGACAAGATCAAAGCCATTGAATATATCACGGTTATGGACAACATGAAGGTCGTGCAAACATTAACTGGGTGCCACCCTGGGGCGATTCATCTCGAGGTCCTCCCACCGTTGCTTCACATGCTGAAGGCAAGCGAACACCTATACCTATACTTGGCAGTATTAGAGATAGCGGTAAGTGGAGTCCTAGTACAGGAAGAGCAAGGTACTGCAATTTCCAATTTACCATGTCAGCAGAACTCTAGGTGAGGCCGAAACTAGGTACCCTCACCTAGAAAAATTGGCGCTCGCTTTGCTAAGCGCCTCTATGAAGCTGAAACTATATTTTTAGTGTCATCCTATATGTGTTATGACTACTTACCTATTGCGGAATATAATGCATAAACCTGAGCTCTCGGGACGATTGGCCAAATTGGTCATGGAGATCAGGGGGTACGGTATTGAATATTGACCCCACACCGCCATTAAATCTCAAATTTTAGTAGACTTCATGGCCGACTTTACGTGAGCCCTGATACCCGAGGTCGAAAGAGAGTTGTTAATGAATTTAGAGACATCTTCGAGGATCTGGAACCTCATTATGGATGGTGCCTCGAATGCAAAAAGGTTCAAGCATGGTATCGTATTGAAGCCAGCAATAGGCAATGTAGTTAGACAATCTATTAGGACTGTGAAATTGACTACAATGAGGCCGAATATGAGGCCATGATTGCAGGTCTCGAACTAGCCAAAAGCTTAGGGCAGAGATGATCGAAGCTAAGTGCGACTCCCTCCTAGTGGTGAACCAAGTTAATGGGACATTCGAGGTAAGAGAAGAACGAATGAAAGTTACCTGGATAAGTGGCAGGTAACATTACATCGGTTCAAGGAGTGGACTTTGCAACATGTACCTTGGGATCAAAACAGTGAGGTCGATGCCCTTTCTAACTTAGGATCATTGGTCGAGGACAGCGAGATCAACTTAAGGGCAGTCTACAACTCATGAGATCGGTAGTAGAAGAAGGTCATGCCGCGATAAACACAACGAGCCTAACTTGGGACTGGAGAAACAAATACATAGAATATCTAAAGACCGAAAAATTACCCTTGGATCTAAAAGAATCGGGGGCCATGCGTACGAAGGCAACCCAGTTTAGTTTGTCCAAAAATGGATCCTTGTTCAGAAGAACGTTCGATGGCTCGCTCACGGTATGTCTAGGGCCAGGAGATACCGAGTACATTCTGAGGGAAATTCATGAAGGCACCTATGGAAATCATTCAGGCACCGAATTTTCAAAAAATAATCAGAGCTGACTACTACTAGATTGATATGTAAAAGGATACAAAGAGTTCGTACAAAAATGTGATAAATGTCAAAGACATGCTCCGATGACTCATTGACCCGGAGAGTTGCTGCATTCGGTCTTGTCACCTTGGTCGTTCATGAAGTGGATAATGGACATCGTTGGCCCCCTTCCATGGGCACTCGGTAAGGCTCAATTTATATTGTTTATGACTGACTATTTTTATTAATGGGTGGAAGACCAGGCATACGATAAGGTCAGGGAGAAGGAAATCATTAATTTCATTTAGGACCACATCATATGCCGGTTCAAAAAGCTAGCGAAGACGTGTGCGACAACGGGAAACAATTCATCGGTAACAAAGTAAGCAAGTTTCTCGAAGACCATAAAATCAAAAGGATCCTATCAACACCCTATCACCCCAGAGGGAACGGACAAGCAGAATCGACCAACAAAACCATACTCCAAAACCTCAAAAATAGGTTAACCGATGCCAAAGGAAAATGGAAGGAAATCCTGCTCGAAGTCCTATGAGCATATTGTACGACCTCGATGTCCAGTACGGGGGCCACCTCGTTCTTTTTAGTTTACAATGATGAAGCTCTAATACCGGTCAAAGTCAGAGAACCGAGTCTCAGGTTTCGATATGCAACCATGGAATCAAACGACGAGGCCATGAATACAAGCCTGGAGCTATTAGAAAAAATACGTGAAGCCGCCCTTATCTGATTGGCCACCCAAAAATAGCGAATGGAGAGGTATTATAATCGAAGAGTCAACCTTTGACATTTCAATATCGGGAACTTTGTGTCAAGGAAGGTCACGGTAAGTAACCGGAACCCCAAATAAAGGGAAGTTGGGAATGAACTGGGAAGGTCCTTATCAAATTATTGAAATCACCGGTAAGGGATCGTACAAACTCGGAACAATGAACGGCAAGAAACTACCGAACAACTGGAAGATAACGCACTTGAAGCGATATTACTGCTAAGGTACGACCCCATTCATTCCTTTTACTTATTTTCATTTTTAACTAACACTTGCAGGCGAACGTCAAAGAACAACATGACTTTTAGGCTTGAAAGATTGCACTCTTTTTTCCTTAAATGGGTTTTATCCCAAATGAGTTTTTCAGCAAGGTTTTTAATGAGGCAACAGTAAATTGTGCTAACTTAGAATTGAAGTCGGTTACGAACCGGTATCAAGGATCACGACATCAGTATTCGAGGCCTCTATACGATTGACCCCAAACACTGAGGGGGCATTACCCTCGGATAACGACTTTACCAAGGAAAGAAACTTTGTGATTGAATGGTCTCGGCTTGATTGATAGGATTTACTTTAAGGGCCAAACGGTCAAATGAATCATGCCCGCATTGACTGCTCGAGGCCTAGCACAAAGCTTTTACACGTGTGTAAGTATTACGCTCAGGATTTGAAAGAAGCCTCTACCAAGGAATTTCCTGCATTTGATTCCCTAAAGGTATCGAGCCCAAGGGCTACCTTAATTTGAGTTCAAATGATCACTCCCACTCGGGAACTGCCGTCCAAAGACAAGCTCGGACAGCCTGAGCTATCAGAGTCCGGGGGCACAAGACCTATAGGCAGCGCCTGAATCTTAAAGGTTACGGCCATCCCCATTCGGGGGCTATTATTTAGGCAAGCCCGGATAACTCAGAGTGACAAACCCACTAGGCAACACCCTGTCACATATTTTTTTTTACACACTACCCCGAAGGATAGTATACAAACGAGTTTTTCCAATTTAAGTGACATTATTCGAAATGGAATTATTTAATCAATTCATAATCGCCACTTGGGATAGTTTATTTGGTGTCCCAAGTCACCGGTTTATTTTAAATCCCACGTCGAGGAAATTTCGACTTTCCTTTTGAAATCTGCGAACCAAAAATTCTGAATAAGGAGTTTTGTTAACCCGAGGGAATGTGTTAGGCACTCCAGGATTCCGTGGTTCTAGCACGGTCGCTTAAACTATTATAATTGGCCTATTGTCTGATATTAATACATGTTTAGCATATGGTTCAATTTTAACTTTATAACCGCTTTTAATTATTTTTCAAGAAAAAATTACAGCGTCATTTAAAATATATTTTGAACCACGTCACATAAATGCACTCGCGACTCTCGACATATTTCATCTAAAATTATTGACGCACCCGAGTTTAGGAAGGTAAATTATTAAAATAGCGTGCCTAAAGCAACTAAGCACTTTCAAGTTTGTGAGGGCCATGGAAAATTCAACTAATGGCACACCTCGATTTCTAAAGAGTTAAAATCAATTAAGTGAGGGCCATGAGTTTTGGGATTTTATTTGGCATGGCACGCCTCAATTTCTTTCAAAGGGATTATTCGAAGTTGTTATAATCGAGTTAACTGAAATGCACCAACTAATTGAGATTCACGTTACCAAACCGTACACAGCACATGCGCTAGAATACCAATCTTTATCTTTAAAAACCAAAATGTTAATCACGGAAATGAACTTATGCAAAATGAACTTTATCTTTAACAAACTGTCACACCTCCTTTTTTACACACATACCCCTAAGGATAAATGTATAAGGAAGTTTTTTCATTTAAAGTGACATTATTCGAATTGGGATTATTTATTTATGTTTTTTTTTAGAGTCGCCACTTGGGATAGGATTGGTTTTTGGGTGTCCCAAGTCACCGGTTTAATTTAATCCCAAATCGAGGAAAATTGTCGACTTCTCAATTGGAGTCTACGAACCAGTAATTCTGAATAAGAAATTATGTTGATCCGAGGGAAGGTGTTAGGCACCCCCGGATCCCGTGGTTCTAGCACGGTCGCTTAAACTATTATAATTGGCTAAAAATCTGATTTTAATACGTGTTCAAACCTATAGTGTAATTTTAAATTATTTACCGCTTTAATTAAATTTAAAGAAGATTGTACGTCGTCTAAAACATATTTTTGGATCGCGGCACATGAAATGCACCCGCAATCCGAAACACATTTTATTCAACGTTTTAGGATTTGGATTTGGGTCGCATAAAATGCGCACCCGAATTTAGGAAGGTAATATTATTAAATAGCGCGCCTAAAGCAACTACGCGTTTTGAATTTGCGAGGACCATGAAAATTCAACTAAATGGCATGCCTCGATTTCTAAGGATTAAAAATTAATTAAATGAGGGTCATGGCCTAAGGGTTTTATTTGGGATGGCACGCCTCAATTTATTCCGAAAGGCTTTACTCAACTAAAACAAACCGTGGATAACCATGAATGTAGGAGATGTCACACCTCCTAAATTTGTTCTCCAAAAATCTCTCTCAAAAACCAATCCCCCGCACCATGTGAATTCATAAAGTACTCAAGCGGCACCTGCTCTTTCCAATCTTTGAGAAAGGCAAAAAATGATCTACCATAGCAATCAATTCCACTAAACTACTTCGAATGCAAGAAAGTCTGGCATCATGCATTGAGCCCAACAATTTCACAAGATCAAAGTAACATATGCTTGGTGAAACTTTTCACAATGTATCAAGCTCCCAGCACCCAAGAAAAGACCAAAAATGGTTGCACTGCCCAAAGTTATTATAAGTAAATAATTCTCTTTTCAAAACAAGCAAAAACGACTCTCTAATCCCATTTAAATTTCTAATTACACTGATTACGACATTCAAACTCGATCATATAGCATCAGATCCTTGAATATTATTTCTAAGTGAAAAAATTGAATATTATTCGTCCTGAAAAAAAAAAAAACAATCACTTCAACAACAGAGACCAACACCAGGCTTATTCTATCATCCACGTAATCTACTCTATTATGGAAAATGACTACAGTAAGAACGAAAACAATTTAAGCAAAACAAAACATAATAACATCGTGAACATTATTAAACCAATCCGAATTACAAAGTTGAAATCGAACAGTACCATAGGGTGGAGTGAATCTGAATGCTCTAAATTTCAGACCTCTTAACTCTTAGCTAAGGAGAGCAGCTTGGACAAATTCCAGCACAGGAACAAAAGCGAAATCGAACGGCGAGACCGGAAATCGAACGAGGACAACTCCAGACTCAAGAACGGAAAGGCATTGATTGGCACCGAAAATAAGCCATATCAGGACAGCAGTAGTAGGACCTTAAAACAGCCAAGTAAAGATCAAAAATAACCTCAAATTGTCGTTCAGCTACTGAAATAATCTTTAACTAATGAAAAGCTCCCGCAATTCAAAAGGCAAAACGGGACCTCTCAATTTCCGGTGAACATCAGAAATCAGGGGTCTGTTCGGAGATGAAAATCGGGGGGGTTCTCTTATGGTGATGAAGAATGAAGAAGAAGAAGCCTACGGGGTCTGTTCGGTTGCTGAGGCTAAAAAAAATGTATTTTTGTGTATCTTTAGGGGTGTTTTTAATATGGAGGGGTCTTGTGTGGGGACTAGGAGGGTTATTTGGCTAAGCTTATAAGCTGGTCAAACTGACTTATAAGTACTTTTTGGCTTATCTACGCGTTTGATAAAATTAAAAGTGCTTATAAGTTAGTGCTTATAAGCCAAAAATAAGCCAAAAGCCATAAGTTGGTCTCCCCCAACTTATCAAATTTCAGCTTATAAGCACTTTAGGTTTGACCTAAATATTTACTATTCTATCCCTAAAATACTTTTTTTTAAACAAAACTCTTTGTATACCCAATTTTTTAACTACTTATTATTAGTTCCAGCACTTTTATCCAAACACGTAACTACTTATTTTTTAAATCAGCTTCAGCAGTTAAAAATGCTTTTCAGCACATATGCTTATCAGCTACTCTAAATCAGCTAGGCCAAACGGGCTCTAGTTTTTTGGGGGAAAATTTTTTTGGGAAAAGTCTTTTGGGGGAAAAATATTTTGGGGAAGGTCTTTTGGGGGGGAAATATTTTGGGGGAAGGTATCATATGGGGAAAAGTCTTTTGGGGGGGAAATATTTTTAGGGAAGGGTTCTTCCAATTTTTATTCCCAATTTCTTTTTATTTTCTTTTTTTATTAAAAATCCTAGAATTAAAAACCTAAATTATCTAAAATTATACTAATTATGAAAATTATAAAAACTACTTAATCCTAAATTAGAAGAGAAAAATCAACAAAAGGAAAAGGTGTAAAAATAAAATATTTTTTGTGAATTTTAATTTTTATGAAAACCAAATAACTTCCGATAAAACCTAAATGCTATGCAAGATATATTTTTGGTATATATTATTATGATTTTAAAATATTAAAATACACGAAATGCAACTAAATAAAGAAAACTTCCTAAAAATCAATACAAATTATTTTGATCTATTTTTAGGAGTTATCTTCATGTATGACAAAAATCACGTACTTACACAAACAAACAAACAAACAAACAAACTTATGCAAAATGTTAACAAACAAACAAAAAATAACTTAAAACCAACTTATGCAAATTACGAACAGAAACGGAAATGAAAGAAACATTGAATGAAGGACATACAAATTTAGACTATTCATGCTTCGGCTACTAAAGGCTTACAATATAACAAATGGAGAATAACTTTTGGGTCATGAGAAAGCTTGAAATTAGCTACGACGGGATTCCAAACGACGCGTCATAAAAATGTCATCCAAATGCAAATATGTGATACATACGATAAGTATGAGATTGAAGAATACCTCAAGTGCAAAATTACAGCAGGGTGCCAAGCCAAAGCAGAAATGCGAAGGTTTCAGCGAAGTTGCAACGCAGCTGCAACAAACATCCCTTTTAGATCTCGATTTAACCTTGAAAATTAGTTCAACCATTTCGACATTCCCAACACATTCGAAACAGCCAGCAAATGCGACACTCGGATTTGAAAATGGAACTCCGAAAAAAAAATAAAAAATAGAGTAGTCTTTGTTGCAGATTTTACATACCAAGACCCGTGATATTTTTAGCAAAGAAATAAGGATTTGATTTTATTTGTGATTGTTCAATAGAGGAAGAAGAAGACCAGGAGAAGGGCAGTGATGGTGCTAAAATTTTGGAGAGGAGAGTTCTCTCCGCTGAAAGATGAGCGCCGTTTTTTAGAGTCTAAAATGTATCCAAAAATCTAATCCTCTTTTTAGGTTTTTTAATTGTATTTTGATATGTAGGAGGTAGGATAAATGGTAATGTGTATTTAAATAGCGGTATTGGAATTGTGTTGGGGTTTAAAAATTAATTTGGGCCTTTAGGAATTGCCCCAATTTTAAAAGAAAGAAGACCAAAATATATTCTTCCTATTTTCCTTTTCTTTGTTTTTTTTTTCAATTAAAAAATCCTAGATTATCTAAAAAATGTGAAATTAAACTAATTAACTAATTATAAAATTATAAAAACTACGTAATCCTAAATTAAAAGAAAAAAATCAATAAAAGGAAAAAGTGTAAAAGTGAAGCATTTTTTGTGATTTCAATTTTTATAAAACAAGTAACTACCAATTAATCCTAAAAATATAAAAATAAAGCCTAAATCCCATGAGTGATATTTTTGATATTTTTCATGATTCAAATAAAACTTAAACATGTACCAAATGCAAATAATTAAATAAAAATCTACAAAAATTCCTAAAAATGGAAAATAATTAAGAAAAAAATCTATCTTCTTGGATTTTATCGGAGTATTTCATACATGGCAAAAATCACATGCTCACAGCTGCCCATCTTTGCTCGGAAACATGAAGAGTTTTCGAGCAAAGATAAAATGAGCAATTATGAGGGATTTTTGTCTGTTTGAAACTCCGTGAGAAGCATTTTTGGAAAAAGCCTGACCGAACCTTGCTTCAAAGGTTGCCTACCTATCCTTGGCTATAAAGGAATCGGGTCAGATTAGTTCTGGAAGTTTTGGTAGTTGGGACTACCAGGAAGCTGTGATTTCACTGTTGCTGTTTCTGCTATTGCTTGCCGAACTCCTTATTACACCAAAAGGAATATGAGAAGCTAAACTAGCTAAGCCTATCAACTATGAGTTACAAGATTCCTATCTATAAATTTCTTGAAGCTTGATCTTGAGTCTTAGCTGGTTCTTGCCGTGGACCCCCATCTGAATCTTGATACTCGCAAGCTATAGGTGCTGGTTCTTTCTTCAGCATTAGATCAAGGCGGAACATGCGAAGCTTGCGACTTCAATTATATCATGAGCAGTCCGCATCTTTTTCGTTTCAGCATTTTGAATTCACTTATTTTGTTCACTATTCTTTTCTTTATTTTGGGTTAAAACTACTCCTTTCGGCCATCTCGAATCTTGTGCCTCGATGTCAAACCTGCTAAGATACCAAAACAAACAAACGAACGAAATTTTTCTGCCCCAATTTTCACTAGAAAAATTTCGTGAGTTATTTGTGACAAAAGTCTGAACTTATTCTCTTTTTTTTTCTTTTTTCTTTTACTCTTTTCTCTTTTTTTTTTGAAAGCAACAAAATAAGGATTGCGTCTGTTTAGAAGGAAGACATTAGGAAATTGAGGCCTTATGTCTAAAATATCAACTTAGGGATTGGAGCCCTACTGTTGGTAAAAAGGCGACTAGGGAATGGATGCCCTGTGTCTAAAATCTCAACTCAGAGGTTGAAGCTCTAATGTTGGTAAAAAAGGCGACTAGAGAATGGAGGCCCGATGTCTAAAATCCCAACTCAGGGATTGGAGCCCTAATGTTTGTAAAAAAAAGCGACTAGAGAATGGAGGCCCGATGTCTAAAATCCCAACTCAGGGATTGGAGCCCTAATGTTTGTAAAAAAAAGCGACTAGAGAATGGAGGCCCTATGTCTAAAAACTCAACTCAGGGATTGGAGCCCTAATGTTGGTAAAAAAGGCGACTGGAGAATGGAGGCCCTATGTCTAAAATCCCAACTCAGGGATTGGAGCCCTAATGTTTGTAAAAAAAAGCGACTAGAGAATGGAGGCCCTATGTCGAAAATTTAAACATAGGGATTGGAACCCTAATGTTGGTAAAAACGCGACTAGGGAATGGTGGCCTTATGTCTAAAATCTCAACTCAGGGATTAGAGCCCTAATGTTGGCAAAAAGGCGACGAGGGAATGGATGCCCTGTGTCTAAAATCTCAACTCAGAGGTTGGAGCCCTAATGTTGGTAAAAAAGACGACTAGAGAATGGAGGCCCTATGTCTAAAATCCCAACTCAGAGATTGGAGCCCTAATGTTTGTAAAAAAAAACGACTAGAGAATGGAGGCCCTATGTAGAAAAGCTCAACATAGGGATTGGAACCCTAATGTTGGTAAAAACGCGACTAGGGAATGGAGGCCCTATGTCTAAAATCTCAACTTATGGATTGGAGCCCTAATGTTGGCAAAAAGGCGACTAGGGAATGGAGGCCCTATGTATGAAATCTCAACTCAAGGATTTATGCCCTAATGTCGGTAAAAAGTCGACTAGGGAATGGAGGCCCTATGTCTAAATAATCAACTTAGGGATTGGGGCCCTAATGAGCAATGCGACTTGGGAATGGAGGCCCTATGTTTAACAACTCAACTTACGGATTGGAGCCCTAATGTTGGTAAAGGGCGACTAGGGAATGGAGGCCCTATGTCTAAAATCTCAACTCAGGGATTGGAGCCCTAATGTTGGTTAAAGACAACCAGGGAATGAGGGCCCTATGTGTAAAAACTCAACGCAGGGATTAGAACCCTAATTTTGGTAAAAAGACGACTAGGGAATGGAGGCCATATGTCTAAAAACTCAACTCAGGGATTGGAGCGTTAATGTTCGTGAAAGGCGACTAGGGAATGGAGGCCCTATGTCTAAAAACTCAACTCAAGGTTTGGAGCCCTAATGTACGTAAAAGGCGACTAAGGAATGGAGGCCCTATGTGTGAAATCTCAACTCACGGATTGGAGCCCTAATGTTGGTAAAAAAGGCGACTAGGGAATGGAGGCCCTATGTCTAAAAATCTCAACTCGGGGATTGGAGCCCTGATGTTAGTAAAAAAGGCGACTAGGGAATGGAGGCCCTATGTCTAAAAATTTCAACTCAGGGATTGGAGCCCTAATGTTGGAAAAGCATAAAAGATTGATATTAGGGATTCTAAACTATCAGTTTTTTTGAATTTTCTTCTTATTTCTTTTTTTTTCAATTTTTATTTCTTTCTTTTTTTTAGTAAAAATGCAGGAAAGAATTTGGAGGAAACTTCCCTTTTGGGTTGATTCCTTGCTGCAAAATTGTTTCTAGCACTTGCGCATTTCTTTTCTTTTTTGGTTACACCTGATTCTTGCATGGTTGCTTGGATTGCACTTGTTTCAATTTTTTCAAACAAAGAACAATTTTTAGTTTGAAACGGTGGTTGGTTTTGTGGCCTTGATTGTTTTGATCACTTTATTTAGGCCCTTTCAACTGCAACTGGTTGCTTCCTGAACACCGATTGTATTTCTGTCTCTAGATAAAACTCCGGCTTTTCCAGACTTTGTCATGATGATTGGTCGGTGGAACTCAACGTTTTGAACTTTCTTTTGCCTTCGTAGGCCTTTCCTTTCTGACTTCCTTTTATTTTTCCTTTTTCTTTTTGTTTTATTTTTTTTCTTTTTTTTCCTTTCTTCGGAACATTGGGGAACTTTTGGCTCCTCAAACTTTGCTGCAACGGCTAGTCGCGTGGGACTTAACCTCGTCCAACTTTATTTCACCTTTGTAGGCCTTTCATTTCTGGATTCTTTCTTCCAACTTTAATATCAGAGCATTTGTGGTACCTTGGCTTCTTCAACTTTTTGCCAAGGCGGTTAGCCACGTGAGACTCAACCTTTTTCAACTTCAATTGCCTTTATAGGCGCTTCAATTTGATTTTATCCTTCCAAGAGTTTTGATTTTGAGGCATCGGCCGCCATGGCTAGTCGGGGTCGACTTGATGTCCGTGATGAGGCTGGGTGCCTTTCAACACATTAGCTCACCCCAAATGAGAACCCTGTAAATCAGTCTTGCCATCCTTTCTTTGTCTTAGTTTCGGAACAGTGTTAGACCGAAAGGGATTCAAAGAAAACAAACAATGGAATGGAGAATGAGTTTAGAACAAGAAGTGTCCCTTTAGGGGAAAGGAAAGAAGGACTTATCTTGAGTAACTTCAATGAACATTAAATGCCTTTTGGACTAGATGCCTGATCTGTGTAAACCGTCCGACTCTCAGAAATTCATCACAACGTTTGCTTCAAAATTGGGACTCTGTTGATGCTGATGGCTGTGAGGATGCTCTATTCGATTAGGGGTTCCCTATGCGGGTTTTCACGAGCTGACCTTCTCTCATTTCTCTGCTCACCATCGCCTTATAGTGCTCTTTGCGAGTTTTCACTAACAAGACTCTCTCATTTTTCATTTCTCTGCTTACCATCGCCTCATGGAGCCCGTGTGGATTTTCATCAATAAGACTCTCTCATTTCATTTCTATCGTTTTGTTGTATCAGACCCAAGTAACTGTATTCTTCGGTCCTTGAACATTCTCACCGATTAATCGGAAGGACTTGAACAGGGTTTGGGTATAAAGGATTTGGATCAAGTTACAACTTTGGAACCTTTTGGGCGGGATCATCGCCGAACCATTATAACATCTACCTCAGTTTTACTTTTTGGAGGAAATTGGATTTTTATTTTGGTGTGACTGAACCCCAAAGAGAGGCTGCCTACGTATCATTTCGGAATCAAGTCGAACATAGTTCAGGGAAATATTTTGTTTTGTTATTTTTGTTGTGTTTTTCTATTTTGTTTTGTTTTCTTTTTTCTCTCTTTTTCTTTATTTTTCATTATATTTTCTTTTTTCCTCTCTTTTTTTTCATCTTTTCTCTTCTTCTTGTTTTTCATTTTCTTTGCCTTTTCTCCCTTTTTTTATTTATATATTTCTCTTTTTTTTCTTCATTTCATTTTTCAATAACACTTCCAGGTTCCAAAGAGGGTAATCAAAGAATGGGAGCCATCTCAAAGAGTTTGCAAAGAGTTGATAGTGTTTGGATTGCGAGAATGAAAGCCTTAGTCATCTCAACCGGAGAAAATTAGAACTATATGGAGGATCCAACATAGTACCTTTTCACTGCATTTGCATTGTCAGTTGTTTTAGGGACATTTTCTTCAATGTGTCCCAAGTACAACGCACTCTTTTGGTAGTACTCTTATTGTAATGTATGGACCTTTCCAATTCTGGAATCAATTTTCCTTCAGTTGTTCAAACTCTTCCTCAAACTTATCTTCTTTGCATTTCGACTCTTGATTCATTATTTCGAAGTCTAACAGCGTTTTGGGATCTGGGCATGAAGTCCACAAGCATGTCATGTTATTGAAATCTGCATTTAATAGAACTAAAAAGAGAATAAGAAAAATGACAAGATTAAGAAAAGAGACATTCCTGGACAATGAAATATTAATTTCATTTGGTTTTTTTGATTTTTGATTTTTGAAATTATTTTTTTCAATTTTGAAGATAGAAGGGTTTACATCAAAAAGTAAGACAATAAAGTAAAATATCCGGATCTCACCCTAAGATAATCCGTACGCAGAAAGGATAGCAAGATTGTCTACCGAGACTCCCATCTGATAGGGAACTTTCAAGCTTGGCGACCATTTTTTGGCTTTTCTTCAGTTTCGGTCATGGATGCAATGGCCTTCAGTGTCAGATAACATTCCTTAGCTTCATAAATCATTCCGACCATTGTCCCGATGTTGTGGCCAGGCAACAGATTGTTCGTCACATCAGGAGCATCTTCATCCCGAAGAATGAATCTTTCATTTCAATCAAATCCTTAACAGCCCTTTTGAGGGTCCAACAGTCCTCTGTACTGTGTCCCACTGCTCCAGAATGGTATTCACATATAGCATCAGCTCAGTGCGAGGGGGACTCGGGGTTCGGTCGGTTCAGGGCCACTGGCTTCAATAGATTTAGCCTAATTAGCTTTTGGAACAAGCTTGAATATGATTCACCAATAGGGGTGAACTGATTCTTTCTGAAAGGATCTCTTGGACGAGGATTGTATTAGGGATCATTTGGCTGAGGATTATATAGAGTTTGATAAGGATGGGCATTTCTGGGAAGTGGAGCTCGGTTTTGTGTATAATGTTGTGGCTGCGTGCAAGATTGTGCGCTCATCACCGCATAGGGAGGCGATGACATGGCATAAGCAGCATCTGGGAGGGGGTAATAATGTTGACGGACCATTGGAGAAACATATGACTAGCTGAATGACCGACGAGCCCCCCTCGAGCTTGAAACCATCATGTCCCTCCTCATTCCCATTTTTGTTCATCAAACCCTCCGAACCATTTTGAACATCTGGTGATATGGCTTTGAAAGCAGCATGACTCATGATTCGGCCCGTTTTTAAACTGTTTTCAACCATTTCCCCGATTTTGATAGCCTCCGCAAATGGCTTACCCATAGCAGACATCATGTTCTGGAAGTAGTCAGCCTCTTGGGCCTGCAGAAAGACAGTGACCATTTAAATTTCATCCATTGGAGGCTTTACCCTGGCAACTTGCTCATGCCATTTGACAGCATATTCACAGAAGCTTTCCGCTGTTTTCCTTTTCAAATTGGACAAAGTGTTCCTATTGGGAGCGATGTCCACATTATATCGGAATTGGCGGGCAAAATCTCGAGCCATATCATCCCACATGTGCCAATGAGCAATTTCTTTATCTGTATACCACTCAGAAGCGATTCCAGTGAGGCTTTCCCCAAAATAGGCCATAAATAGCTCCTCTTTTCCACTACCACCCCTCAACTGGTTATAATATCATTTCAGATGAGCGACCGGGTCTTCATGTCCGTCGTACTTTTCAAATTTTGGCATCTTGAAGCCAACTGGCAAGTGGACATGGGAAAACATACAGAGGTCGGAGTATGAGATAGTCTTTTGGCCACTCAGACCTTGCATGTTTTTCAGGCTTTGTTCCAGGCTCTTCATCTTCCGAGCAATTTCCTCTTGCTCGGGATTTTTAACAACCTTTTCTTGCTCTACCGAGAGATCATATCGCGGAGGTTGAATGAAAGAGTACGGGGTCACATATGTTATTTCTGGTTGAAGTTGTGGACCCTGAAAGGTGAACATTAGAGGCGGTGCCTAGGGGCGAACCACAGAAGGCATGTCATGATCATTGCAGGGCATTAGAAGGTGCCCGCACGGGATGAGCGAGTTGGGCACAGGGGCATTGGTAACCTCACCTGTCTTGGGGATCAATTCAGGGAACCCAGGAATTGCACTTGGCATTTCCCTACCATTAGACCAGGCATCCCACATTTTTCATATGTGGAGACGCAACATCTTATTCTCTTCAATAGCTGCTGGTTCCAGTCGCAGAATAGCCGATGATGGGCTATCCTCAGAACCGATATTTGTTAGGTTGCTTGTGGAGGTCATTCGTGCCTTTGGATCTTGTGAAGGAGGGGAGACTAGACTACCAACAAAACCAACCACCAAAACCTGGCTAATTTTGCACATTCAACAACCTTGTTAGTTTTGAAACATTTAACATATAGGAAGTCGCACGTTGAGATGCAATGCACCTAACAGTTAAATGCTCTACCATATGTTTGAACGGTTGCATGTTTCATCCTGGCCTTAACTAACTTTTCAGTATGGACCTCTTTTCTTCAATCAATGTTTCTCTCTCATCACTCTTGAGTTTTTTTTGCCGCTCTTTTTTTGGCACTCTTTTTTTTTTTTTTTGTCACTCTTTTTTTCTTCTTCTTCTTTTTTCACTATTTTTATTTTTCTCTTTTTCACTCAATTTTTCTTTTCTCTTTTTTTTCAATTTATTTTTTCACTCAACTAATTTTATGGCTATGATCGAATCCGATGGGGATTGCCTTCGTATTATGACCTTGCATGAATCAGATCTTGCGTAGTTCGGGAAGATTGGGAATAGAGTAAATAAACTAACAATTTTTTTTAAAAGAAATGTTCTAAAAGAAGAAAGGATTTTTTTTTTTGAAAGAAAGACTTCTAAAAATTCCTTTTTCTTTTGATTGGAACTTTGGGAATTTCAAAAGTAATAAGAAAATATTTTTTGTTCGAATTTTCATTTGTTTTGTCTTTTCTAAGGAAGAAAGAAAATATTTTTTTGGATTTTGGATGTTACCTCTTAATTTTCGAAAGAGGGGCACTTTGTTTTTAAGAAAAAATGTTTTGACTTTTTAATTTTTAATTTATTTACAAAAGTACTTCTAAAGAAATGCAAAAATATTTTTGGACTTCAATTTTTTGAAAATTTTTATGGACATTCACAAAATAAAGTCAACTATATTTTTTTGGATTTTTGTTTCTGGTTTTTGGATTTTTTTCTTGGAAAAATATTTCAAAATGAAGGAAACCCGTATTTTTTATTTTAATTTTTATTGATTTTCTTTTTTCGAATGAAATACATTAGGAAGAAGGAAACCATCTTTTTGAATTTAAAACTACTTTTTTTTAAATTTTCTAAGGAAAGATTTTTAAAAAATAAACTAAAGAAAAATATTTTTGGATTCTTTTGAAAAATGGGGTCGGAACCGATGAGGTTTGCCTACGTATCACATCCGGTGAGAATTAGACCCGCGTAGTTCGGTCAAAACAAAAAACCACTATAATTTTTTTTTTCTTTTCTCAAAATTCCGACAGAGTTTCAGTATATTTTGGGACATTGGTTTTTCAAAAACAGATAATTATTTCTCGTATTCCTCACATTGACTTTCCTCTTCTCAACTTTTTCCCTATTATTCGATAAGCCGGTCAACATGCAAATGCGAAGCAAATGAAAGCAGAAGTAGCAAGTAGGATGCATCGGGATGGTCCTTTCATTTCGGATACACCTGTCCTAGACAGACCCAACCCATGTGTTGAGTCTCCAAAGTCAAATTCACATGATGCAAACAAACGTTCCTACTAGGGATCCGGCATGAAGCTGAGTTATTCTAAGTTCAAAACCTAGGTATTTGTTCTAGACTCGTGTACCCGAGCGGACAACTCGAGCCGAGGAGGGGGCTACGTACCGAGAACCAAAAAGTCATCCGGCTTAATAACTTGTCCGAGCTTCTTTCTTATTTCAAGGTATGACACTAACAGAATAGCGAGCCACAACCAGCAAGCACATCCCCGGAGATGAGAAGAAAGGGTTTCGTAGCAGTTTATATGCAGTTCAGATAATATCAAAGCGGTAGAAATAATATTTAGCACATTAGGCCCAAGCATGTAATAAAATCAGATAATAGATAAAGCCCAATATAACAATTCATCTAAGCTCGAATTCTGAACCCTGAATCAAAGATTCTGGGTTCTTATTCCCAGCAGAGTCGCCAGAGCTGTCACACCTCCTTTTTTACACGCTACCCCGAAGGATAGTATACAAGGAAGTTTTTCCAATTTAAGTGACATTATTCGAAATAGGGTTATTTATTCAATTCATAGTCGCCACTTGGGATAGTTTATTTGGTATCCCAAGTCACCGGTTTATTTTAAATCTCACATCGAGGAAATTTTGACTTTCCTTTTGAAGTCTGCGAACCAGAAATTCTGAATAAGGAATTCTGTTAACCCGAGGGAAGGTGTTAGGCACCCCCGGATTCCGCTATTTTAGCACGATCGCTTAAACTATTATAATTGGCCTATTGACTGATTTTAATACACGTTTAGCCTACGATTCAATTTTAACTTTATAACCGCTTTTAATTATTTTTCAAGAAAAAATTGCAACGTCATTTAAAATATATTTTGAACCACGTCACATAAATGCACCCGCGGCTCTCGACATATTTCATCTAACATTGTTGAGATTTGGATTTGGGTCACATAAATGTGCACCCAAGTTTAGGAAGGTAAATTATTAAAATAATGCGCCTAAAGCAACTACGCACTTTCAAGTTTGTGAGGGCCATAGAAAATTCAACTAGTGGCACACCTCGATTTCTAAAGAGTTAAAATCAATTAAGTGAGGGCCACGAGTTTTGAGATTTTATTTGGCATGGCACGCCTCAATTTCTTTCAAAGGGATTATTCGAAATTGTTATAATCGGGTTAACTGAAATGCACCCCGAATTGAGATCCACGTTACCAAACCGTATACAGCACATGTGCTAGAATACCAATCTTTATCTTTAAAAAAGCAAAATGTAAATAACGAAAATGAACTTATGCAAAATGAACTTTATCTTTAACAAACAAACAAACAAACTTATGCAAAATGTTAACAAACAAACAAAAAAATAGCTTAAAACCAACTTACGCAAATTACAAACAGAAACGGAAATGAAAGAAACATTGAATGAAGGACATACAAATTTAGACTATTCTTGCTTAGGCTACTAAAGGCTTATAATATAACAAATGGGGAATAAGTTTTGGGTCACGAGAAAGCTAGTAATTAGCTACGCCAGGATTCCAAACGACGCATCATAAAAATATCATCCAAATGCAAATATGTGATACATATTATGTACACAGTAAGTATGAGATTGAAAAGTACCTAAAGTGCAAAATTACACCTAAAGTGCAAAATTACAGCAGGGTGCCAAGCCAAAGCAGAAATGCAAGGTTTCAGCGAAGTTGCAACGCAGCTGCAACAAACAACCCTTTTAGATCTTGATTTAACCTTGAAAATTAGTTCAACCATTTTGACATTCCCAACGCATTCTAAACAGCCAGCAAATGCGACACTCGGATTTGAAAATGGAACTCCGAAAAAAAAATGAAAAATAGAGTAGTCTTTGTTAGATTTTACATACCAAGACCCGTGAGATTTTTAGCATAGAAGTAAGGATTTGATTTTATTTGTGATTGTTCAATAGAGGAAGCAGAAGACTAGAAGAAGGGTAGTGATGGTGCTAAAATTTTGGAGAGGAGAGGTCTCTCTGCCGAAAGATGAGCGTCGTTTTTTAGAGTCTAAAATGTATCCAAAAATCTGATCCTCTTTTTAGGTTTTTTAATTGTGTTTTTATATGTATGGGTATGTAGGCAGTGGTATTGGAATTGTGTTGGGGTTTAAAAATTAATTTGGGCATTTAGGAATTGACCCAATTTTAAAAGAAAGAAGACCAAAATATGTTCTTCCTATTTGCCTTTTCTTTATTTTTTTCCAATTAAAAAATCCTAGAAATTAAAATTCTAGATTATCTAAAAAATATAAAATTAAACTAATTAATTAATTATAAAAATTAAAAAAGCTATTTAATCCTAAATTAAAAGATAAAAAATCAATAAAAGAAAAAAGTATAAAAGTGAAGCATTTTTTTGTTGATTTTAATTTTTATAAAACAAGTAACTACCAATTAATCCTAAAAATATAAAAATAAAGCCTAAATCCTATGCGTGATATTTTTGATATATTTCATGATTTAAATAAAACTTAAACATGCACCAAATGCAAATAATGAAATAAAAATCTACAAAAATTCCTAAAAATGGCAAATAATTAAGAAAAAAGATCTATCTTCTTGGATTTTATAGAAGTATTTCATATAGGGCAAAAATCACGTGCTCACAGCAACCCCTCTTTTCTCGAAAACATGAAGAGTTTTCGAACAAAGATAAAATGAGCAATTATGAGGGATTTTTGCCCGTTTGAAACTCCGTGAGAAGCATTTTTGGAAAAATCCTGACCGAACCTTGCTTCAAAGGTTGCCTATATATCATTGGCTGTAAAGGAATCGGGTCAGTTTAGTTCTGAAGTTTTGGCAGCTGAGACAACCAGAAAGCTATGATTTCACTGTTGTTGCTGCTGCTACTGCTTGCTGAAATCCTTATTACACCAAAAGGAATATGAGAAACTAAACTAGCTAAGCCTATCAACTACGAGTTACAAGATTCTTACCTATAAATTTCTTGAAGCTTGATCTTGAGTCTTAGCTGGTTTTTGCTGTGGACCCCCATCTGAATCTTGATGCTCGCAAGCTGTTGGTGCTGGTTCTTTCTTCAGCATTGGATCAAGGCGGAACATGCGAATCTTGCGACTTTAATCATATCATGAGCAGTCCGAATCTTTTTCGTTTTAGCATTTTGAATTCACTTCTTTTGTTCTCTCTTCTTTTCTTTATTTTGGATTAAGACTCCTCTTTTCGGCCATCTCGAATCTTGTGCCTCGAGGTCAAATATGCTCAGATACCAAAACAAACAAACGAACGAAATTTTCCTGCCCTAGTTTTCACTAGGAAAATTTCGTGAGTTATTTGTGACAAAAGTCTAAACTCATTCTCTTGTCTTTTTTCTTTTACTCTTTTATCTTTGTTTTTTTTTTTTGAAAGCAACAAAATAAAGATTGTGTCTATTTAGAAGAAAGAGATTAGGGAATGGAGGCCCTATGTCTAAAATATCAACTTAGAGATTGGAGCCTTACTGTTGGAAAAAAGTCGACTAGGGAATGAATGCCCTATGTCTAAAATCTCAACTCGGAGGTTGGAACCCTAATGTTGGTAAAAAAGACGACTAGGGAATGGAGGCCCTACGTCTAAAATCTCAACTCAGGGATTGGAGCCCTAATGTTTTTAAAAAAAAAAGGCAACTAGAGAATGGAGGCCCTATGTCTAAAATCTCAACATAAGGATTGGAGCCCTAATGTTGGTAAAAACGCGACTAGGGAATGGAGGCTCTATGTCTAAAAACTCAACTCAGGGATTGGAGCCCTAATGTTGGTAAAAAAGGCAATTAGGGAATGGAGGCCCTATGTCTAAAATCTCAACTCATAGATTGGAGCCCTAATGTTGGTAAAAAAGACGACTAGGGAATAAATTTCCTATGTCTAAAATCTCAACTTAGGGATTGGAGCACTAATATTGGTAAAAAACATGACTAGGGAATGGAGGCCCTATGTCTAAAAACTCAACTCAGGGATTGAAGACCTAATATAGGTAAAAGGTGACTAGGGAATGGAGGCCCTAAGTCTAAAAACTCAACTCAGAGATTGGAGCCCTAATGTTGGTAAAAAAAGGCGACAAGGGAATGGAGGCCCTATGTCAAAAAGTCAACTTAGGGATTTGAGCCCTAATATTGGTAAAAGATAACAATGGAATGAAGGCCCTATGTCTAAAAAATCAACTCAGGGATTGGAACCCTAATGTTGGTAAAAAAGGCGATTAGGGAATGGAGGCCTATGTCTAAAAACTCAACTCAGGGATTGGAGCCCTAATGTTGGTAAAAAAAAAATGCGACTAGGGAGTGAAGGCCCTATGTCTAAAATCTCAACTCAGGGATTGGAGCCCTAATGTTGGTAAAAAAGATGACTAGGGAATGGAGGCCCTATGTCTAAAATCTCAACTTAGGGATTGGAGCCCTAATGTTGGTAAAAAGGCGACTAGGGAATGGAGCCCCTATGTCTAAAAACTCAATTCGGGGATTGGAGCCCTAATATTGGTAAAAGGTGACTAGAGAATGGAGGCCCTATGTCTAAAAACTCAACTCCGGGATTGGAGCCCTAATGTTGGTAAAAAAGTCGACTAGGGAATGGAGGCCCTGTGTTTAAAAACTCAACTCAGAGATTGGAGCGCTAATGTTGGTAAAAAAGTGACTAGGGAATGGAGGCCCTATGTCTAAAATCTCAACTCAAGGATTGGAGCCCTAATGTTGGCAAAAAAGGCGACTACGTAATGGAGGCCCTATGTCACGACCCCAAACCCGGTCGTGATGGCGCCCAACCCAACGGCTAGGCAAGCCAGACCAAATCTGCTCTCAACCCGAGCTTAGAGCTTAAAAACCATTTATTTAGGAATCCTTAATAGTGACATAAACC